>JBBPBX010053420.1:0-11712 GCA_038048925.1 Garcialebias charrua | reverse complement strand
ATGATATGGCCCAGCCTTAATTAACAGATTATTTAATAAAGTTATTACAATGAAAAAAGGATTTCATGATATTTTTTTAATCTTTACTGATTAAAAAATAATAATAATTAAAATATTTATATACAGTATATAAATATATTTTTATACATAACATGTTCCCAAACCTGTACAGGTCCGCCCCTGCCTGCCGGGGCTCAGGGTCCGGACCCGTGGGTTGGCAGCTTGTATGATCCTACCTGGTGACCAGCGGAACTCAGAGCCCGCAGGAACGCGCAAGGCCAGGGCTCGTCAGAGTCCTGGCCTCGCATGCTACTACAGGTTGGCGGCATGGAGGATCCTCCACAGTGAGCGGTGGAGCTCGAAGCCGGGGAGATGACACCCTGCCCAGCCTGAGAGGGGGCTCCGAGGCTCCGGTGGAGAGGACTGGGGTTGACCAGAGGAGCTCCATCTAGCTCACTCTGCATTTTGTCGTCGGCCACCAAGCACAAAAAAACACCTGCACTTCAGCATTAGACCACGGTGTTGTCTTTATTGTTTTAAAATCTTTAAAATGGGTCCAGTCGCTCCTCGAGTTCAAGTTATTGCAAATGGCGGATCGGGTTGTTGTGAAAGCTGCTCAACAACCAGTAACTCCACCCCCTAACCAATCAGTAACCAACAGTGTTCTGACATCACGTTTTCAGGCCAGAACGGAACAGTTGGAATCCCACAGAAATGGGTCCTGAAAAAGGGTCTGGTTCCATAAATAATTACTAGTGGAAAAGCCTTGGAAATATACCGAGTTGAGTCGAACTGTGCTGTACTGTTACTAATGGAAAAGGGCCATTAGTTTCTTACAGACACACAAACACAACTTCAGTGTGCAGAAATATAAAAGAATAACAATATCCTGCAGGAGCAATAATGTTCCATCTTATCTTATGTAGAAAACTTCAGGGGCCATTACCCGTCTGAGCTCCACTTCAAATATGAGAGTGCTGTTAGCTGGGACTCGGTTTGGGACTTCCTTGGACCCATAGGCAAGACTGGGGGGGATGATGATGAGACGACGACCTGCCTTCTTCATTCCCACCATCCCCTCCTCCCATCCCTGTCCACACATGGAAGACAGAAAGACAAATGAAAACATCTCAGGTCTGATGGGAAACGTTGACCCATTGGGTCAACTAGTACTCAACGTAAAGAACCATTCCAAAGCTTTAAAGAGGCATCTAAAAAAAATAGAATATTGTAAAAAAGCAATATTTTTGTCAATTTCAGAAAATTAAGAGCATATTTTATAAAGATTCATTACACAAAAAATGTCAAGGCTTTATTTCTTGTAACTTTGATAGTTATGACTTACAACACACACACACACACACACACATACACACACACACACACACAGGTTTGTTTTACTATCTTTGTGGGGCCATTGCATTGACTTCCATTCATTTTTCATTCATTTCTATAGCCTAACCCTGACCTTTACCCTAAACCTAACCATTACCAATGCATACCTAACCCTAACCTTAACACATCCTCAATTCACACCTTAGTCCTAAACCTAACCCCTAACCCACCAACGGGACTTCTTCTTATGGGGCCCGGGCTTTGGGCCCCATAAGAACCAGTTGGGCCTCACAATTTGGTAAAACTCAGAAAACTGGGCCTTACAACGTAGCATAAACAAGGACACACACACACACACACACACACACACACACACACACACACACACACACACACACACTGGGGAAAATTATAATTTGATACACTGCCTAGTATGCAAGTTTCCCCACCTACAAACATGGAGAGGTCTGTAATTTTTATCATCGGTACACTTCAACTGTGACAAACAGAATTTAAGAAGAAAAAAAATCCCATAAATCACGTTGTTTGATTAAAAATATTGCATTCTGGTTCTCAGTTCTCTTTTCTCTTTACATGCTGCCATTAGGATCAATCATTGTGTAATAAATATTAAGATAGGTCAGATTATGAAGGTCATTTAAATGACTTATCTATTTTTAGATGTAAATTGGGCAGGGTTTAGACTGACAGAAGATACATCAATAATTTCCGGGTTCTCATCTTTTTCAGATTAATATCAATAAATCTGTAACTCAATGAAGAAATGTAATTGACAGGAGACGTTATTATGTTGACCTACCAAAGGTAGCATCATTTAATAACAAAATCATCAAATTACAATCAAAACACATTTACATAGATTGATCGATTAGAACTTATAACTAACTTTTCAGCAGATTAAAACATCAGAACAACAGAACACAAGTTAATGGGTCTTATATTAACTTATTTCTGTGGCAAAAACTTAGTTTTACTTTTAGAAATAAACATAAGGAGAAGTTTAAGGAGGAAGATTAAAGATTGAAAGGAAATGGTTGAATCTTATCTTGAGATGTTTTAACCAGAGACAGCACATCCTCTGGTCGGTTTCAGCTCGACGTCAGTACCGTGATGAAATGACTTTTTACCTTTGTGAAGATTTCTTGTCTCGACTCCAGTAAACTAGTCAAGCCACACGTGCATGCCCTGCTGCGTTTTACAGGCGACTCACGTTCATCTTTCCACGGTCTCGTGAGATCTGCTTTGCCTCACAGAGTAATGCACTCAGCTCCGGTTTGGTTTTCAAGATAACTTCAGAAAGAGTTCACAGCTTGGAGCTGTGACACTCGACTGGCTCACAGCTGACGTGCTGTTTGAACCTTTGCTGAAGACGCGGGCCTTTGACTTATGGCCGGACGTCCATCAGCTTGGAGAAAGACGTCTATGCATCTTCCCTTCTTCCAGAGAGCACACACATCTCAGTTTCTCCCAGAGAACTGAGTTCCAGCTTCTCCCCGAGAACTCTAAAGTTCAGATTCCTCTCTTTCCCTCTGTCTCACTCTGTTGCTCCATTTCCAACCTGATTTCACTCAGGAAGTGTTTCTTAAGAAGGGAGTATGACCAGCAGTTACGTTCCGCTCGCTCGTTGGTTTGTTTGACCAAATGAGAGAGGGGAACGCGTGAAAATCACTCAGGATAGGAGAGGAAAAATAGTACGTCAGAAGACGCAGGTGTGAACAACACATGCAATCTGTTTTGAGAACAGATGAGATTTGTTTTTAGGAAAAGGAGACAGACGACGAGTTTAGTCTACGACTTTTCCCTCTGTGTCTCTAAACATTTCCATAACAAATAGGAACGGATTGTTCATCAACTTTAGACAGTTATTCTGCATAGAGCATACAGTTTAAACAAAGTCTCACAAGATCATTCTGACATGTTCTCTTAACTTTGGCATATTTAAAATACACCAGCTTAGTCAAATCATACACATATTAAGAATATACTTGATCATATGCATAACAGGTGATGCTTTGATTCATCATATGAAGAAGTGAATAATATTCTAATAGCATAAACCATGATCAATACAGTATATTGAAGTTATTGTGTTGATTAATTCTGAATTAACACAAATTAAAGAAAGTCTCTTCTGATTTGTGTCTCTTTTTTTTTTTCCATTTATAGATGGCCTCCCTTCACACCTTATAGCCATCCTCTCACTCCAATATGTATTTTTTATTTATTATTATTATTATTATTATTTTTATTTATTTTTTTTTTTTTTTAATAGAGAGAAAGAAAGAAAAGAGAAAGTGAGACAACAAAACAACAATTGTCCACAGAAAGAGCACAAGGCAAACACACCAAACCTCCGTCCACAATCCTGCAAAGCACATGACAGAACACAACAACGAAACATACAAGCATAAAGACTGATAATATTCATGACCTTGCAATAGATTTCTATAAATACACATACCCATACCTACAAATATATATACAATATACATACATATATATTTATATTCATTTATATACCCATCTACATACATCTACTATACATCCCTGCATCCATTTGTGTGTGGTTGTGAGCATGCATAAGTGAATAAGGTTCCTCCAATAGAACATTTAGTAGCGACTGTGAAGCATCAGAGACCCGTCCCCCCAAAGCCCGAGACAGACGAAGGGGCGATCAAAGCCCAAGACCCCAGGAAGGACCCCGAGCCCAGAGTCCCCAGGACCACCCGAACAGGACGAGCCACTCGTCCACTCCCCAGATCCGACCAAGTGGAAGAACCGGACGAACCCCACCAGGGACCACACACAATGACCCCCCGGGGTCAACAGCGACAATACACAGGCCCCCGCCGGAGCCCGCTGCACCGACGTAGCCCCAGGGCCGGTCACCGAGGCTCGGGCACCGGGGACGCCCATCCCTCAGGTCCAGACCTGACAGGACCAGAGGACCCGAGCCCCACCAGGCAGCCACCAGGCCGAGCTGACAAACGCCCAAGCGCCCAGCCCCAGATAGTGAGGGCCCCAAGCACGCCCGCAGGCAGAGGAACACCCACCAGGGGGCCACGTGGCAGGAGCGCGACACTGGGTAGCCTCAGAAGTATCAGAGAGGGGGCAGTCCAAGTCCCAGCCTGACACTTAAACATTCATACACAGACACACTCATTCAGACCCACCCTCATCCTCACCCTCAGTCACAGAAAGACAAACAATAACGACACGCTCCATTCATAATCCCGATGCACACTCTATACCCCCTAGGTCCAAGACATGTACCTGCTCCCTACATGGGGCAGCCCACATCCAAACCCAGGAGGTAGACCCATTCATTCTGGGGTGGAGAGCAGCAGACGTCCAAGATCCGGCACACCCCGCGCCCTGCCGACAGGACAGGACAGGACACCCGAGTCCAAGCAGCCCCAGAGGGAGCGCACTGCCAGCCCCGCCCACGGCGAACCCGCAGGCCCCGAACCCCCCCACACCCCAGCACAACCCCTGACGGCCCACCCCCAGAATGTCCGCAAGGCAACCAGGGGGGTAAGAGAAAAATAAATAAATAATATATAAATAAATACATAATAAATAAAATTGAAATTAACAAATCAAGACCCCGACACACACACCCCCGTCCCCAAATGTACTGTTGGTGAGTGTTGTTGTAAAGTGTATTTAAAAAGGAAAGAGAAGGAGCAAAGGCTGGCATTATACCAGTTTCCCCTCCACTCCAACTCTAACCCAGGCCCTAATTGTCTAGATGCATAATGTTGAGTGAGCATAGGCATGGGGGCGAGATTGATGTCATCCCGCCACCCATAGCCATAGTGCTCACTCCATTCCCTATATGTGACTTTTATGAAGATGTTTATGAATGAATGTCTAAAGTGTATATAAAATTGAGTCCCAGGTGCTCTTAACAACAGAGATGTAAAACCATTGCAGCACACCCGAGACCCAAATTCCCTACATGCATTAATTTAAGATGAAGAGGGCGGAGGTGCGTGTTGAGGGATGGGGAGAAAAACTGATTTGTGTCTCTTAATACAAAATAAATTTAATAAAATAGTGTCCACTTGTCTCCTTGAGAGCTCAAGAAAAGTGTAACACTCAAAGTTTCAGAGAGATGTGAAAAGGTGTACTTGAAGGTCAAGCATGAGGACCTGTATCACTACAATTGCATGCCATAATCTGTCTTTTCATTTGTATGCAGACAATCTACAAATCTATATGCCGGTCACTCTCAATCCCTCACCCAGTTCAAACACTATTGTCAACTGTTTAAATGACATTAAGCACTGGCTCTCTCAAAACTTCCTCCACCTAAAGGTGCAGTCTGCAGTTTCTGTAATGTAGTCTGTAAGTTTTCTAAAAATATATTTTTAACATATTTCTTCACTCTGTCACTATCTCCTGACAGACTGATGTTAGACAAAGTAATCTCTGAAAAAACTATAGTCCCCTTGCTTCTCCAGGTGTTACTAAAAGCATTTCTATAAAGCCACAGTGACCCGCCGTTAACCAGCCAATAAAAACAGAGCTTCTCACTTCTCACGCTCTTAACCCACGCCCCCGCCTGTCCCAGCCCCAGCGGTCGCGCACGTTCTCGTTCAAAGGATTGCAAAGCGATGCAAAACTGTTTTGTATGTGACACAAATGTATTAAATTCCCCTTCTTCATCCCTGATCTGGACTTTTCTTTTGTTTTTTTGCCAAAAGTCAAGTGATCGCTTCCTCCTCCGCTGACTCCATGACTGAAATGAGGAAATGAATGAATTTGTCACGAGCGAATTAAACTCTGGTTCAATGTGGCTGCGCGAGGCTCTGCAGATTTCATGGTGTTCTGGTGTGCTGGACCAGCGCTCCATGTTTTTATTTTATTTTTTAGAACGTTTTATTAACATATAATCACAGAACTTCGCAGCGGCTGCCACAGGACATGAAGTGGAGGCGGAGCTAAGAAGGCAGAGCTGAATTTCAGCAGAGCAAGGGGGAGCAGAGCCATATATGGCTCTGAGTGGGGAGGGACCAGAATGCTTTCCCTGTTGAATTTTTTTCTAAGTGCTACGTTCTATAGAAACTGCAGAGTGCACCTTTAAACACTGATAAAACCGAATGCATTTTATTTGGTGCATCCAGTGACACCAGCAACATCCTTCCCAGTCCCAGTTTTGGTTTTCCCCTCCCCCACTTCAACCCGGTGGTCAGAAATCTTGGAGTGGAGCTTGACTCCAACTTAAAGTTTGATAAACAGATCAGTTCTGTTGTCAAGACCAGCTTTTTCAGCTCCGTCTGCTCTCTAAAGTAAAGTCACTCCTTAGTCGTTGTGATCTGGAGAAAGCCATCCATGCCTTTGTGACCTCCAGACTTGACTATTGTAATGCTTTGTATGTTGGTATTAATCAATCCTCCATCTCCCGTTTACAGCTTGTACAGAACTCTGCCGCCCGCTTTTTGACCAACACACGAAAATATGAACACATCACTCCTGTCCTGTCCTCTCTACACTGGCTCCCGGTTCAGTTCAGGATACAGTTCAAGCTGCTGCTGTTTGTTTTCAAAGCTCTGAATGGACTTGCACCTCTCTACATCTCAGAACTTTTGAAAGTCCATCAGCCCAGCAGAGCTTTACGATCTGCCAGTCAACACCTGCTGGAGGTGCCTCGCTCAAGGTACAAACAATGGGGAGACCGGTCATTTTCTGTTGCCGGCCCAAAAGCCTGGAACAGTCTCCCCCTTGAGCTGCGTGCCACCTCTGATCTGACTCTGTTCAAAACCAGACTGAAGACCCACTTGTTCAAAAAAGCTTTCAGTGTGTAACTTTTATTACTTTTGGTATTTTAGTATGTAGCATTTTTGTTTCCATTGCCTTCTTTTATTGCTGTTGTTTCTTATCCTATTTTCATTGATTTATTGTTCCAGTTTATTCATCTTTTTATCCTGTTAAGCACCTTGGTCAATGCAAGGCATTGTAGGAAGGTGCTATACAAATAAAGTTTATTATTATTATTATTATTATTATTATGTGAAAGGGAGACAATTCAGCTCACTCCTTCATCTTTAAAAACTGTGTTAGGATAGACTAAGTGCTTGGTGACTACAGTACTGTACATGTATTCATTTATAAAAAAAAATATTGTTTTATGATATTTCAAATCAACCCAAATGTTTATTTTAAATCATTTGGCAGGCTCGTGAAGGATAGGTACACAATTGTTAAGGAAAAAAACACAATCACAGACTCCTTTAAAGGACAACACCCATCATGACAGTAACAATTCACCATATTGGACAATTACTGTAATTTAATATGATGTCTATTTTCATTTTTGCACATGGGCCAGGCGAGGGTTAAAAAAAAAAAACAGTCCCGAATGAATCCGGAAACCCGGCCGAAGTGTGAAGTGACTTCAGTTACGTCTCCACCCAGAAGGTAGGAGTGAGTTTCCATGGAGGTTTATGAGAGTTGGAGTTAAAACTGCATATTTCCTGGTGCATTTGTGTGTACAGATGGACCAACGTTCTGTTTTTATTTATTATTTATTTTATAACACCGCTACGGACCGTTGCTGCTCTCACTCCTCTGCCCAGAGGAGCGAGCCACGCGTCTCTGGCTCCTCGTTCCACTGGTCACCTTTGAAGTTCCGAATTCGTGCCGACTCAGGGCTCTGCTCCGTCCCAGCCTTGTTGCGGGGAGCACGCACGCAGAGCTCCGCTACGTGGCTGCCTTTCTGTACTCCCGACCTGTCTGGTGTAATAGAATAATGCGGTTGTAAGGTATTTAAACACTTACTGAGTCTGGCATTATTGTAGATGCGCAATTTAGCAGACTTTAATCTTGCACAAACTGCCACCAAATGCGCGAGTTCTTCCTTTTTCCGATACTAAATTGTTTTTACTGTGATTAGCCAGAAATGTAACTTCACAGGAGACTTCAATTTATATTGGTCTACCAAAAAAATAGACCTTTTATTGAAACTATCACAAAAATTACATTAAACATTTGTATCGATATTAGCTCTGATTTAATAACTACGTTGACAAGAATTCAAATTAAAACAAACAGACAGTTGGACCTTTCTGTTGGCACATTACTTAAAGTTTACCATGATGAAAATAAACATAAGGAGGAGTTTAAGGAGGAAAGATAAAAGATTGAAATGAAATGGTTGAATCTTATCTTGAGATGTTTAACCAGTGATAGCACCCTCTGCTCGGTTTCGGCTGGACGTCCGTCCCGTGATGAAACGCTTTTACCTTCGTGAAGATGATCCTGTCTCAACTCCGGTAAATTAGTCAAGCCAGACGTGCATGCTGCTGCGTTTTACAGGCGACCACTTTCATCTTGCCACGGTCTCGAGACCGTCTGCGTCGGCCTCCCAGAGTAGGCCTCCCTGGTTTTGTTCAAGATAACTTCAGAAAGAGTGTCACCGCTTGGAGCTGTGACACTCGAAGGGGTTCACAGCTGACGTGCTGTTTGAACCTTTGCTGAAGACGTGGGTCGAGTTGGCACAATGACCGGGCGTCTCCAGCTTTCTCCAGGGAAGAGAAGCCAGTTGCGAGTTAGTTCTCTTCCAAAAACTAACTTCCAAATAGGAAGTGCCCATTATATGGGAGGCGGGATCTGACCCACCTTTTCAATGACTACTGGCTGAACTAACAAAATAAAAGATGGAAGTTTAATTCCATAGGCAGAAAGACTCTTGACGGACACCAGGAAAACTGTTTACATAAATCGGCCAGATGGCCTGCCTGTGAACACAGCTAATGTTATGTCTAACTTTCACAGACAAAACAGAGAAGGAAGCTGAACCGCTAACAGTTTACCCTGAACTGTGTCTTAGAATCAGAGCCTGCTTGCTTTTGCAGAAATAAAACCAGCAGAAGGCCAAAGCTCATGAAAGTAGCAGATCATCATTAAAATGACAAAATATACTGTAGATCAATTCTGAATTAACACACATTAAAGAGAAAGTTCAATCTGATTAATTAGTGTCCATTAATTCATAATAATTGTAACAAAATATAGTGTCCACTTGTCTCCTTGAGCTCCAAGCAAGTGTAACACTGAGAGTTTCAGAGAGGTGTGAACCCTAAAATATCAAAGACGAGGTGTATCACTACAGTCCCCCTTTTTGGAAGTCATCGCCTGTCCTTGGAGATGAGTTCCAACACGAAAGGATACCACCGAATGTCTCTGACCTTTATGTAATCCAGCAAGTGGAGAAAAAAAAAAGTCAAAAAGTTCAAAATTGTATTCCCATAATGTTTTTGGAAATTCCATACTGTTCGTAGTGTAACAATATAGGAGTTATTAGTCAGTTTACTGACTACCTATAGTTTAGACGTGCAGCTATGAGCAGACTTTTATCTGCACAAACTGCCACCAAAGTGCGGGGTCTCAACTTTTTCAGATTAAATCAACAAATCTAACGATGTGATTAGCCAGAAATGTAATTTCACGCTTAGACTTCAATTTATGTTGGTCTACCAAAAGAATAGACCTTTTATTGAAACTATCACAAAAATTACATAAACATTTGTATCGATATTAGCTCTGATTTAATAACTACGTTGACAAGAATTCAAATTAAAACAAACAGACAGTTAAAACTTAACTGTTGGCACAAAACTTGACAGATTAAATACTTATGAAAAATAAGAAATAGGAGGAAGGAGTTCTGGAGCTAAGTTAACCAAAGTTATTTACTTTGAACCAACCAGGGTGGCAAGCTTTCCCATACGGATCAGGCTGAGCCTCCGACACGTGCAGCATACAAACAACGCCTCTTTACCTGGTGACGAGACGTCTTGCGAGGTGAGGACTGAGAAGTTTGTGGACGCTAACGGACTGTGTGGTCCAGTGAGCGTCCAGATGACTTCGTGCGTGTATGACTGGGTCAGACGAGCGGGAGCACGCGTTCACCGGCAGGAACAGAGCCAATCGCACTGGTTGAACTTTCAAAATAAAACTTTAGAAAACAAATTCTTCAGAAAGGAGAGTGAATGGATCAAAGTAAGGCTTTACTATGATCCCCGCTGAGACGTGGGTCGTTGACACCTGACCGGGACGTCTCCAGCTTTCCCAGAGAAGAGAAAACAGTTGCCAGTAGTTCTCCTCCAAAAACTAAACCAAAATCCAGGAAGTGCCCCTTAAGAAGGGGGTGTGACTTAGTCCCATACTTCCTGCTGATTGGTTGTTGCACCCCTAGAGAGGGTGTGACTTTGCAAATGAGTGAGTTTGAGTGACAGATGATAGGGTAGACAAAACATAGAAAACATACGTGAGAAGATGCAGGTGCATGTGCACAAAGTCAGTACTTTGTTTTGAGAACTGATTCATTGTTTGTAGAAAGGACGGGAGACCAAAAGCAAGCTATGTCTAGCACTTTTCCTTTGAAACAAAAACAGTTCAAACAAATACGAAGGATTGTTCCTTCAACTTTCGACACTTATTCTGCCTAGAGCAGAAAGTTCAAAGCATGATCATTCTGAGATGTTCTCTTAACTTTGTCATATTTAAAATATACCAGCTTGGTAAAATCATCATTGAAATGACAAAAATACTGTTTGATCAATTCTGAATTAACACACATTAAAGAGAAAGTTCAATCTGATTAATTAGTGTCCATTAATTCATAATAATTGTTAAAATATATAAGTGTCCATCTGTCTCCTTGAGGTTCAAGCAAGTGTAACACTGAGTGATTCAGAGAGGTGTAGAGAGGTGTACTTGAAGGTCAAGACAGAAATATCAGAGGCTAGGTGTATCACTACAGTCCCCCTTTTTGGAAGTCATCGCCTGTCCTTGGAGATGAGTTCCAACACGAAAGGATACCACCGAATGTCTCTGACCTCTATGTAATCCAGCAAATGGAAAAAGAAAAATCAAAAAGTTCAAAATTATACTCCCATAATGTTTTTGGAAATTCCATACTGTTCGTAGGTAATCCCATTGCGGCAAGCTTTTAATCCTTTGGAAAACATAGTCTGTTAACCCATGGAGAACTGAGTCTGTGATCCCTTGGAAAACAAAGTCTTATAATCCACAACGGTAAATCCACAACGATGGGGGTTATTGATTTCATCAGCAAGAATGGTTTTTAATCAGCATGTAGAGGGGATCCCTCGATTGAAGCAGAGGAGGCGGGCCTTGGATGAAGGTTGAAGACCAACGTTGGATCAGCAGGTCCCCACATCGAAGGTTGCAGGCTGGATGGCTTCCAGTCGGTGCCACCCTGGTTCAATGTGTCATGCAATTATGTGGTTTTAGGTGGGCTTATGATTGGGATTCTACATTAAGCCTTACCTATATGCACCTGGTATGTAAGCTATCATGGATTAGATCAGCTACAATTACCAATTA
>JBBPBX010053419.1:3425-23849 GCA_038048925.1 Garcialebias charrua | reverse complement strand
CGTCCACGAGGCGTTAGCCTAGCACACTCGTTCACTCGGCGTTAGCTTAGCTCCTCGTTCACTCACGGGGCGCGCCGTGTTAAAACTGCTGCTTTCTCACCGACGTCGACGTTGCGGAGACGGGCTTCTTCACTTCTGACACCATGTAATGTTATGTCTGCTCCTCAGTGTGGACACCATCCAGACGGGCAGCACTTGGAGATACTCAGTCAGGCTTTATTAAGCTCTTCAACACGAACACATGTACACTCACGAGCGTCACTCTATAACCAACGGTGCGTCACCTAATGTGTCCCCTGGTGCCCCAGTACCAACACATTGGTTCCTAGTGTCTGCTCACACAACATTTACCACTATTGGTGATTAGTTGACTGAATTTTATAGGTCCTTTTGTTGAAGTTGGGACCACTGCTGCTTTGACTACGGAAGATCACTACTGTTTTGTCTCCACTGCAATCACCATTGTTCTGGCTCCATGGAGGACGACTGCTGTTTGGGTTCTCCAAACCATTGCACTTGACCATCTTCAGATGTCTGTGGCTGCTTCACTGGACTCGACAACAAATTGCTTGGGGTGCGGTCCCTGAACACATGTCAGTGGCGTGGTTAATTAGCCACACACCTGGGTCTGGACTAGAACTTTTAATTATTTAATCTTTTTACAGAGTATTTTAAAAGTATTTATATGTACAAATGGAAACAAATTGTTTTTTTAATTTGTAAATGTGTCTCAGATGTTCTAAAAATTTCCTATGGTCTACGAACCGGTGTGCCTTGTAAATGTCATAATTTTAATGAGAAACACTCGGTACCACCACACTAAGAAAGATACAAAGGAAGTGAGGCTATGCGTAGACCTTAGGGAGGTGAATAGAGCAAAGTCAAAGTCAACTTTATTGTCAGAACTGCAATATGTACAGGACATACACAGGATTGAAATTGCGTTTCTCTCAGTCCCTCGGTGCAACAGTAACCATCTAAACACTAAACACTAAAACATTTAATAAACATAAGCATAAAATAGTAAAAGTGTAACACTGTCCTGAGTTTTTTCATAGTAGTATAAAAGTATGAAAATTTACACCAACACTGAAACACCAAACACCCAATGAACATAAGCATAAAATGAAATAATAAAAGTGTAATACTGTCCTGAGTTTTTGCATAGTAGTATAAAAAGTATAAAAAGTATATCTATATGTTGGAATATGTTCTCATCTTATGTTATTGTTGTTATTATGTGTGCATGTTATATCGTTGTTGTCCACTAGGGGCAGTGAGTTTCTTGTGTGTAGGTAGCGCTGTTCTAGATCTGCTGTAGAAGAAGAGTTTACACGTGTGCCACTCGTAATAAAGAAGCTACAGCTATCTGACGGAAAGAAGTGTGGTTCTTAACATGAGTGCTGAACGAGAAAACGCCGCCGGTGAACATGAAAACGCAACAGGTTATGGGCCCAGACGCCGCACGGGAGGACGGTGGGACAGACTCGTTTTCAACGGAGACGAAAACAACTACGAACTTTGGGAGGTAAAGTTCCTGGCTTATCTAAGAACGCTAGGCCTGAAAGACACCATCTTATCTGCAGACCCAGATGAAGAGAAAAACGCGGAATGTTACGCAGAACTAATACAGACCCTCGATGATAAGAGTCTGTCGTTGGTCATGCGAGATGCCGCAGACGACGGGAAGAAAGCTCTGCAGATACTACGCGGCCATTACGCCAGCCAGGGTAAGCCCAGGATTATCGCCCTTTACACGGAGCTCACGTCCTTATTAAAAGAACCCGGCGAAACAGTGACAGACTATGTTTTACGTGCTGAAAAAGCAATAACGTCTCTGAGAAATGCAAAAGAGGTTATTAGCGACGGACTAATAATAGCAATGATTCTGAAGGGATTGCCAGAATCATACAAGCCTTTTGCTATTCACACGACACAGAGCAGTGAAGAATTGACGTTCACCCAATTCAAGAGCAGACTCCGAAGCTATGAAGAGACAGAAAAGTTTGAAAGCAACCTAAAGGCAGATAATGTAATGAAAGTGGACATGACAACTTTAAGCTGTTACAACTGCGGCCTGCGCGAGCACGTGGCCAAAGACTGTCGCCAAAAGGCCGCGCCTTTAAACTGTTACAACTGCGGCCTGCGCGGGCACATGGCCAGGGACTGCCGCCAAAAAGCCGAGCCAAAATGGTGCAGCTACCACAGAAGCACGACCCACAGTGACCAAACATGCAGAAGAGGACCGAGACGGAAAGATGAGGCCAAGCAGACGTCAGACGTGCAGGACAACCACGAGGGGGACTGGACCATGGTGTCCAAAGCCAGCTGGAATCATCTGCCCCGCAACATCAAGCAAAATGGAATAATGGTGGACTGTGGAGCAACATCACACATCATTACTGATGAAGAACTGTTCACGAGAATCGACAAGACTTTTGATCCAAGCAGACACTACATGGAACTGGCAGATGGAAAGAAGATGAACAACGTTGCACTGAAGCGTGGTGATGTACAAATTGAACTGTTGAACTCAAAGGGAAGGTATGTTAAAATTACTCTGAAAAATGCTTTATTCATCCCATCCTACCCACAGAGCATATTTTCTGTGATATCAGCTACAGCAAATGGAGCCAGTGTAACATTCACAGATGGACAAAATGAACTGCTGGGTAAAGATGGTACTGTGTTCCCTATTGAGGTTCATGAGAAACTGTATTACCTGAGGATGAAAAATAATGATGAAGGATACATTGAGGAAAACTTAAATGACATAACCAACAATGATAAAGTTAAGCTAGCTTGTGACCTGAAAACATGGCATGAAATATTAGGACATTGTAACATGACTGATGTTATGAAATTACAAAATGTGGTAGAGGGAATGAAAATCACTGACAACAGCAAAATGGAATGTAACACCTGTACAGAAGGGAAATTTATTAACAACAGAAACAAGGAGTCAGATGTTAGAACGAGCAAGCCACTAGAGTTGGTCCATACTGATTTGTCAGGACCTGTTAACCCTACAGGCTTAGAGGGACACAGGTATGTTATTTCTTTTACTGATGACTTCTCTGGGGCTGTTGCAGTCTATTTTCTGAAAAACAAAAGTGAAGCGACTGAAGCGACAAAGAAGTTTCTGGCAGACTGGGCACCCTATGGGAATGTTATGTGTTTTAGGTCGGACAATGGTACTGAGTACACAGGTAACGACTTTCAAACACTACTCAGAGATAAAGGCATTAGACACGAAACATCATCACCATACTCCCCACACCAAAACGGAAAAGCAGAGAGACAATGGAGAACACTTTTTGAAATGGGAAGATGTATGTTATCAGAAAAGGGATTACCTAAAGAACTGTGGCCATATGCCATTCAGTGTGCTGCCCACATTCGCAACAGATGCTATAATAACAGAACCAAGAACACCCCATATTTCTTAATGACAGGAAGAAAACCAAATCTTTCAAATATGTGGGTATTTGGATCAGAATGTTATTCATACAACAACCAACACAAGAAACTAGACTCAAGAGGAGAAAGGGGACTGTTTTTAGGGTACAACAAAAACAGCCCAGCTTATTTAGTGTACCACCCACAGATGAGAAAAGTTTCCAGACACAGGCTGGTAAAATTCATCAAAGAAAATGGTGTTGACCAACAAACACAGACAGATGTTTGGGAGCAAGGGATCCAGAGTGACAGATACCCAATGCAGGAAAATAGACAGGATGTAACACCATTAACTCAGGACATTACCCAAAATGTCACCCCAAGTGACAAAGAGGAAGTTACTCTTCAAGAAACTCAAAATGGCGAGTTTTCAGATTATATCACTGAGAGTAAAACTGATCATGAACAAACTCAAACAGAGCAAAGTGATCGTTATCCAAAAAGAGAGAGAAGACCCCCAAAATACCTCGAAGATTACCAATCAGATGCGACACAAATAACTATCGATCATTGCTACAGGGCTGTATTTGGTGTCCCTCAAACATTCAATGAGGCTCAGAAGTCACCACATGCAGAAAAATGGAGACAAGCCATGAGGGATGAAATTGACTCGCTCAAAGAAAACGAAACATTTGAACTGAGCACCCTACCAGAGGGCAGGAATTCAGTTGGAGGAAAATGGGTATATACACTTAAAGAAAATGAAGGAAAAGAGATTTACAAAGCAAGATTTGTAGCTAAAGGCTACAGCCAAACAGAAGGTATAGATTACCATGAAACTTTTGCACCAACAGCTAATATAACGTCAGTACGAGCATTAATGCAGATAGCGGTTCAGAACGACCTTAAAGTACATCAGATGGATGTCAAAACAGCTTATTTACATGCCCCAATTGAGGAAGAAATTTACATAGATCAACCAGAGGGGTTTGAACAACAAACAGAAACAGGACCGAGATGTGTGTATAAATTAAAGAAGTCCTTGTATGGATTAAAACAATCAGGGAGAAATTGGTACAAACTATTGAACGATCACCTTGAACAAGACAACTTTGAACGAAATCTAGTTGATCATTGTGTGTACAGAAAACAAACAGAAAATGACACGATTATCGTGCTCATTTGGGTGGATGACCTGATCATCGCTGCTAGCAGCATTGAGATTTTGGACAGTTTCAAAGAAACAATGAAATCAAAGTTTAACATGAAGGACTTAGGAAAAATATCAAACTTTTTAGGTATACATTTTGAACAAGGAGAAGATGGAATAAAAATGAGCCAAGAGAAATACATCCTAAAAGTGTTAGAAAAATATGGGATGCTAGACTGCAAACCAAGATCCACCCCATGTGAACCAAAGCTCGATCACAAAGAAAATCATGAGAGCGACAAAACAAATGTAGTAGATCCTACGAACTATCGTGAGATAGTAGGTAGTCTGATCTATGCTATGACCTGCACCAGACCAGACATCAGTTGGATAGTAAGCAAACTTTCCCAGACATTAGCTAAACCTATGAAAGAGGATTTAATAAACGCTAAACATGTTTTAAGGTATCTAAAAGGTACTAGTGACTACGAATTAAATTTCAAGAAGAACAAGGAAGACTTGAAACTTATAGCTTACAGTGACTCGGACTGGGCATCCTCAGTGGAGGACAGACGCAGCACCACGGGTTATTGTTTCAGTTTAACACCACAAGGTCCAGCCATTTCCTGGAAATCCAAGAAACAACCAACTGTGGCTCTTTCCACATGTGAGGCTGAGTACATTGGGTTAACAGCTACTACACAAGAAAGCCTGTATTTATGTCAACTTTTAAATGGCATTGATAACAAGAAGTACAGCTGCACACTGCTTCATGGTGATAACCAAGGAGCCATTGCATTGTGTAAAAACCCTGTGAACAGACAGAGATCCAAACACATCGATGTAAAGTATCATTTTATACGTGATGCACTAAGAGAGGAAAGAATCAAAGTGGTGTACTGTTCATCTGAAAATATGTTGGCGGACATCTTAACCAAACCTGCATCAAAGACAAAACTTTTGAAATTCAAAGGATGGTTTTTTGGACAATAAGGTCTAGAAGGTAAAGAAGATGAGAACAAGGGGGGGTGTTGGAATATGTTCTCATCTTATGTTATTGTTGTTATTATGTGTGCATGTTATATCGTTGTTGTCCACTAGGGGCAGTGAGTTTCTTGTGTGTAGGTAGCGCTGTTCTAGATCTGCTGTAGAAGAAGAGTTTACACGTGTGCCACTCGTAATAAAGAAGCTACAGCTATCTGACGGAAAGAAGTGTGGTTCTTAACATGAGTGCTGAACGAGAAAACGCCGCCGGTGAACATGAAAACGCAACACTATAAAATTGAAGGTTCTAGCATTGACATTTGCAAAGAGTGGCACAGCAGCATATGAGTTAATGTACATAGTATATGTATGAGGTAGTTGATGTTGGTATATGCAGTACATGCACCAAACCACACTGTGATGCAGCTGGTCAGGACACTTTCTATGGCACTCCTGTAGAAGTAATGTGTGAGAAAGTTTTTTGTGTTAAGGCAGTTCAAATGGGAGGGGAGGCAGAGCAGGCAGAGTGTTTAGCATTCTGACTGCCTGATGAACAGAGCTGTCTCTCAGTCTGCTGGTACGAGCCTGGAGACTCCTCAGTCTCCTCCCTGATGGCAGCAGTCTAAAGCGGCTGTGTAGTGGGTGTGTGGGATCACCTGCCATGCAGTGGGCTTTCCGAGTGAGGCGTTTGCTGTGTAAGTCCTGCAGTGAGGGCAAGGAGGTGCCGACGATCTTCTCAGCTGCTCTCACGATGCGCTGGAGGCTCTTGCGGCATGATGCAGTACATGCACCAAACCACACCGTGATGCAGCTGGTCAGGACACTTTCTATGGCACCCCTGTAGAAGGTGCACATGATGGGGGTTGAAGCTCCAGCCCTTTTCAGCTTGCGGAGAAAGTAGAGGCGCTGGTGAGCCTTCTTGGCCAGTGCTGCAGTGTTCCTGCTCCAGGACAGGTCCTTCGAGACGTGCACTCCCAGGAACTTGGTGCTGTCCACTCTCTCCACTGCGGTGCTGTTGATGGTCAGAGGGGCATGTTGTGCATCCCTCTTCCTGAAGTCCACGACAATCTCCTTTGTCTTCTCCACGTTGAGAGTGAGATTGTTGTGTCCGCACCACAAGGCCAAGCGGCTCACCTCGTTCCTGTAGTCCGTCTCATCGTTGTTGCTGATGAGACCTACCACTGTTGTGTCGTCCGCAAACTTGATGAAGTGGTTGGAGCTGTACGATGGTGTGCAGTCGTGTGTTAGCAGGGTGAATAGAAGGGGGCTCAGCACACATCCTTGTGGGGCCCCTGTGTTCAATGTGATGGTGCTAGATGTGTTACTCCCGATCCGTACTGTCTGTGGTCTCCCGGTCAGGAAGTCTAGCAGCCAGTTACACATTGAGGTGTTCAGCCCCAGACTGTCCAGTTTATGGATGAGCTGTTGGGGGATGATGGTGTTGAATGCCGAGCTGAAGTCGATGAACAGCATTCTAACATAAGAGTCCTTCGTGTCCAGATGTGTGAGAGCTGTGTGGAGGGCAGAGGAGATGGCATCGTCGGTTGAGCGATTAGGTCGGTATGCAAATTGGAAGGGATCCAGGGAGGCAGGGAGGACAGATGTGATGCTTTTCATGACTAGCCGTTCAAAGCACTTCATCAGGATGGGGGTGAGTGCTACTGGGCGATAGTCATTGAGGCATGCGGGCGTTGCCTTCTTTGGGACAGGGATGATGGTGGTGGCTTTGAAACAGGTGGGGACGATGGCCTGGCTCAGTGAGATGTTAAAGATGTCCGTGAAGACCGCTGCGAGTTCCCCTGCACAGTCCTTCAGCACACGACCAGGTATGTTGTCAGGACCAGAGGCCTTCCGGGCGTTAATCTTGATAAATGATCGCCTTACGCTGTCTGAGGACAGCGCCAGCACCTGGCCATCAGGAGAGGGGGGGAGTTTATGTGCAGGTGTGCTGTTACTTGCCTCAAACCGAGCAAAGAACTCATTCAGTTCATTCAGCGTAGAGGTTGAGCTGTCACAGGTCTGGGGGGTGGTTTGTAGTTTGTGATGGTCTGTATTCCCTGCCACAGACTGCGTGTATCCTTGCTGTCCTTGAAACGGTGAGCTATTTTCCTGGAATACTGCTTCTTGGCCTTTCTGATGCCCCGATCCAGGTTCTTTCTGGCTGCCCTCAGGCCCACCTGATCTCCCGCTTTGAAGGCAGCATTCCTGGCTCTCAGGAGTCTGTAAACCTCAGCTGTCAGCCATGGCTTCTGATTAGCCCGAACAGTGATGGTTTTGAGGTTGGTTACATCATCAATGCACTTGGTGATGTATGAACATACAGTGTCTGAGTACTCCTGGAGACATGTGTTGTTGTTTGTGGTAGCAGCTTCTTTGAACATACCCCAATCTGTGGTGTCAAAACAGTCCTGGAGTGCATCTGAAGCAGTGATCAGAGAAAGACACCCAGTACCAACAGTAGACAGCATCTTACAGGCAGTGCAGGGAGCAAAAGTGTTTGCTAAGCTAGATGCATGGAAAGGATTTTGGCAATGTGATTTAGCCACAGAATCCAGACACCTGACAACATTCATCACACATAGAGGGTGCTACCGCTTCAGAAAAGTTCCTTTTGGATTATCGAGTGCACCAGAAGCCTACCAGAAGGCTATGGACTCTATGTTATGTGGAATGCCTGGTACCGTTTGCTACATGGATGATGTAGTAATCTTTGGAGAGGATGAAGAACAACTTGAACAGAGACTGAGAAAAGTCTTTCAGAGATTTGTGGACAGAGGTCTAACCCTCAACAGAGACAAGTGTATTTTTGGGTTACAAGAAATTGAGATACTCGGACACGTGATCACAAACACAGGAATTAAACCAGACCCAAGAAAGGTTGAAGCCATCTACAAAGCACCGAGACCTGAAAACGTTCAACAACTCCGCTCATTCCTAGGTACTTGTGGATTTCTGATGAAATTCATACCAAACTATGCAAACTTATCAGAACCACTAAGGAAGCTGACTAGAAAAGAACAAGCGTGGGAGTGGACAAGTGAAACAGAAAGATCATTCCAAGCAATGAAAGAAGCATTGGTGAGTGAGCCATGCCTGGCCTACTTTAAATTAGATGTACCCACAGTAGTTATTACTGATGCTAGTCCAGTAGGATTAGGTGCAGTTTTACTACAGACCCAATCAGATGGACAGAACAAACCAGTAGCCTATGCAAGCCGTTCATTGACCCCAACAGAACGTCGTTATTCTCAGATAGAACGTGAGGCTTTAGGATGTGTATGGGCTGTGGAACATTTTAGAACATACTTGTGGGGGGCCAAGTTTACTTTGCAAACTGACCATAAACCCCTCATATACATGTTCAACCCAGAGAAAGCTACACTGTCACCACCACGAATACAGAGACTCGGTTTGAGACTACAACCGTATGATTATAAAATAGAACACATCGTCGGAAAGTCCAACGTAGCGGATTCACTTTCACGACTTCCTTTACCAGAAACAGAGAACAATGAGTATGTGGAAACATATGTGGACAGAGTACTGACAGTAACGATGCATGAAGTGCAAGCCATGAACCTTGAGGACATCAAACAGAAAATGACAGAGGACAACACAATGAAACAACTGAAGACGATTGTGGAAACAGGAAAATGGCCGAACCCAGTTCCGTCTGAGTTGCAGCCTTACAACAGATGTGCTGGAGAGTTCAGCATATATAAAGGACTTGTGCTGAGAGGACATAGGATAGTGCTACCAAGAGCAATGGTGAAGCAAGCACTGGAAATTGGACACGAAACTCACCAAGGAGTGGTTCGTACAAAACAATATCTAAGGAGCAAATTTTACTGGCCCAACATGGACTTGGATGTAGAGAGACTGATCAGAAACTGCTCCGCTTGTGTGCTCAATCAACCGCTTCATGAAGATCAACCCCTTCAACCGCTAGAGCTACCACCAAGACCATGGACAAAGATAGGAATTGATCTGGTAGGTCCTATCCAAAACCAATATGTGTTAACTGTGATAGACTATTACACTTCCTTCCCGGAAGCTGTAGTTGTTCCAGACATTTCTTCAGCTACTGTCATTTCAGAACTGAACAAAATATTTGCAAGATTTGGTTATCCCCTAGAGGCTGTTACTGATAATGGTAGACAGTTGTAAGACAGTTATTTGAATTATTTCTCAAGTCATGTGGAATAAAGCACATCAGAGCATCACCTTATTATCCAAAGAGCAATGGAAAAATTGAGAGGTTTCACAGATACTTGAAGAAAGCTTTCAGAACAACTGAATGCACAGAAAAAAATGGCAGGAAGAACTTCCAAAAATATTAATGGCATACCGATCAACACCACACAGAGCGTCAGGAGAAACACCAGCTATGCTCATGTTTGGAAGAGAGATCCGCACAGTGTCCCAACATGGAGGAAGAATGTGGATTTCCAAATGGCACAGAGAAAACAATAAACATCAGAAACCATCATGATGAATACAAAACCAAAATGAAAGAGTATGCTGATAAAACCAACAGAGCAAAGGACCACAACTTTAAGGTTGGTGATATAGTTTACATTGCTAGTATGGAGAGTGGAAAGCTGGATACAACATTCAAAGACATTCGCTATGTGATATTGAGAAATACCGCTGATAATGCCTTTGAACTTGTCAACACAGAAGATGGATCAAGAGTGATCAGGAATGTTAAACATCTTCGACACACACCTGTGGTACTTGACATTGATGCTTTTGAAACTCCATTGGAACACAACACCCAAATCAATGACACAACTGTGGAGATGCCGAATGCTGAGACCACTTCATCAGATGAGATCCCACCAGAACCTAACCCACCTGTATCGGAGGTCATCACTACCAGGAAGGGCTGTGTCATCAGAAAGCCCATCAGATACAGAGAGACTTGAAATAAATAAATAAACTAACTAAGCGAAAATAAATGTTACCGTTTAGTAGAATGGAAATTGTTTGATTTCTATGTTAAAAAAAAATATATATACTGTATGTATATTTTTGTGTTGCAGATAGGTTTTTGTTCTAAACAAGGAGGAAAATGTAGTGTAGTAACGTTAATGTGTTATCGCGAGATCAGATGGACCAGAGAGAGAGATTAAAGAAGACGGACATGTTGGCTAGAGTAACTTGGAGCACATGTTAATAAATAAGTATAAAGCAAACTAACTGACCAAGGAGTACAGATGGTAGTTACAGCCAGTTATGAATGTTAGCGCGCCACGGTAGACAGCATCCAACATCTGCAAGCAGCTGGCAGGAGCATTCGTGTAAATAATGTCACCATAGTAAATGGAGGGGAGGAAAGTGGTTACAAGACATTTCCTGGCATTCAGAGTTAAACAAGATCTATTTCTGACAATTAAACCCAGTTTCTTTATCAAGTTTTTAACGTGGCTTTAAGGAGAGATTTGCATCAACCAAAATTCCCAAGTATTTGTAAGAATCTACTGTAGTGATACAGGTCCTCATGCTTGACCTTCAAGTACACCTTTTCACATCTCTCTGAACTCTCAGTGTTACACCTTCTTGAAGCTCTCAAGGAGACAAGTGGACACAATTTTTGTTACAATTATTTTGAATTAATGGACACCAATTAATCCGATTGAACTTTCTTTTAATGTGTGTTAATTCAGAATTGATCAACAGTATATTTTTGTCATTTAATGATGATCTGTTACGTCCATGAGTTTGACCCTTCTGCTGGTTTATTTCTGCAGAACAAGCAGTCTTTGAATCTAAAGCACAGAGTCAGGGTAAAACTGTTACTTCCTTCTCTGTTTTGTCTGTGAAGTTAGCCATAATATTCTCTGTGCTCACAAGCGGCCATCTGGCCGATTCTATAAACAAGTTTTCCTACTGTCCTTCAGAGACCTTCTGCCTATGGGATGAAAAATCCATCCGTTATTTTGTTAAACCAACCAATAAGCCATTCAGGAGGTGGCAAACTCCACCCCCCATATAAAGATCCACTTCCGTTTTGGACTTTAGTGTCGGAGGGAAGAACTTCCTAAGAACTGGTTTTTCCTCTGGAAAAAGCTGGAAACGTTCTGGTCATATGCCAATTAGACCCACGTCTCAGCTGGAGTCACAGTAAAGCCTACTGTGTCTCAAAACACTCATTTCTGAAAGAATTTGTTTTCTGAAGTTTTATTTTGAAAATCAGTCAGTGCGCTTGACCTTTGTTTCCTGCCGAGGGAGGCGAGTTTCCTCGTATCGTGAATCAGCCACACACGCTGAAGTTTCAACTGGACGGCCGTTGGACAAACCCATCCACGTGTGTGTCCAGACACTTCTCCACTCTTATCTCCAAGAGACGAACCGTCAACAAGGTAACGAGTCGTGGTGTGTTTGAGCGTGCGGGAGCCCAGCAGCTGCTCGTGTGGGAAAAAGGTGTCACCCAGTCTGGTTCAAAATAATCAACTTCGGTTAACTTAGCTTTCAATCTTTAATCTTCCTCCTATTTCTTCTTTTTCATAAGCCATTAATCTGTCAAGTAAATGTGCCAACAGAAAAGTTCCTAACTGTCTGTTTGATTTTAATTTGAATTCTTGTCAACGTAGTTTAGTAGATCAGAGCTAATATCGATACAAATGTTTAATGTACTTTTATGATTATTTCAATAAAAGGTCTATTTTCTGGTGGACCAACATAAATTGAAGTCTCTCGTGAAATTACATTTTGTCTAGTCACAGTAAAGCAATTTAATACCGGAAAAAGGGTGAACTCGCGAATGAATTTGGGTCAGATCAAGTCTGCTCCAACTTCTCTAAAATATTAGCCTGGCCCTCGCCCTCCTACGCAGCTCCGCTCAATTCTCATTTCCCTTCACTGCTCAGTCTGGGACTTCTCCCATCCACAAGGATTTCTCCGGTAGATTTTTGACCGGACCAATCAGAGAACAGAAGGAGCGGAGCTTTTGGCCCCTAACCCACGCCCCCACCTGTCCTGTCCCAGCGCGCAGCCAGCGAGCACCCGCATGTTCTTATTCAAAGCGATGCAGGACTGTTTTATATCTGACACAAATGTATTAATTTCCCCTTCTTAATCCCTTATCTGGAGTTTTCTGGAGTTTTTTTTGTAAAAAGTCAAGTAATCGCTCCCTCCTCCCTCCTCCTCTCCCTCCGCTGAGTGAAATGAACGAGGAAGAGCCTCAGGTTGTCACGAGAGAATTAAACTTGGGTTTTACGTTGCTGCCCGAGTCCCTGCATATTTTCTGGCCTTATGGTGAGCTGGACCAGAGCTACATGGTTTTATTTTTATTTTTTAAGACGTTTTATTTCCATAAACACAGAATATCCAGTGGTAGCGAGACGACATGCAGCAGGGAGTGGAGCAGATCTCAAGTTCACGAGAGCAGAGGAAGCAGACCATATATGGCTCTGAGGGGGAGGGAGCAGAATGCTTTTCCTGTTCAAAAATGTTCTAAGATCCAATGGTCTTGTTCCTTAGCAGAGGCCACGTCTCCAGCAAGAATCGGTTTTCTATTAAGAGATCCCAGACCCTTGTCCGAAGCGAAGTGAAGGACAGGGTCTGGTTTTAACCAGGCTACTAAAATATAGGTAAGTCAGTAAACTGACCAATAAGTCCTATATTACTACAATAATGGTGGCCCAGTAAGTGTTTAAATACCTTACCCACCAATATTATTACACTACAAACTCAATAAGAACACCATGATAGGAGGAAGAACTGCTGGCACAGACTTTCTGTTTGAAAACATCCCCTTGGTTTTGTTGGCTTTAAGCACCAGTTTGAGATGGAACAGACTGGATGATGTATGTAGACTGTAGAGGCTGAAAAACCTTGGCAACTGTGTTAGTTCGGCAATAAACAACAGTGTTGTCGGTGTAGAGATGTAAGGAATGTCAGGAATGTTTTGACCTCCATTATTTACATAAATTGTAAAAAAGAGTGGGACCTAAAACTGAACCATGTGGCACAACATTGCTGTTAGGTAGCTATGAAGTATCGTTATGTTGAACACATTACCTCCGAATTGAGAGATAGTTTGAGAACCAGTCAACTGTATGATCTGTAATATCTGCGAGCTTGTGGTATAAGATGATCCACCAATAGTGTGGACTCGAGTCACATGACTAAGGCCCTGTACACAAGTAGCCGTTTATCAGTAAAACCGAACAGTTTATCATGCGGTTTGGCCTTTCATCCACACGTGAACTCCGGTTGATGTAACTATAAACGAATAATAACAAAACTCCGGCCAAAGTGAAGATTTGAGAACTCTCCGCTTTCGAGTCTGCGTGTGGACTTTGAGAACGGAGCTTTCTGCTCCACCGCCTCCAGCTGGAGCGGCGCTGACAGTCACACAATGCTCTAAAAAAAAGCACTAAAAAGTCAACCTACCTGCTCTGACATGATTCCCAGTCGACATTTTCCTGCGTTTTATTAATTTTGTACTCCAACACGGTATTTAATAGTAGTTCAACCTCACGGTCTGTCCACACAAACGAAAGAAAAAATAAATAATAATAACAGGAAGTGTGGCTGAGTTGAAGGGTTGTGACAGCACTACACTGCCACCTATGGGTTCAGCATATTCATTACAACGCCCTGTCGTGAAAAAACGGGACATGTAGACAAACATTTTAAATATTCGAACATGTATAGACAGAGATATTTTTTGTGTGCAAATATTCGTTTTTCAAACACCAGGCTACGTGTGTACAGGGCCTTAGACTTGACTCGAAAAAATATTCAGAGACTTACAGTATGACTTGACTTGGACTTTGACCTGAAATGACTTGAAATGACTTGATATTTTACCCATAATGTCTTCTTCTTCTTCTTCTGTCAGACTGGTGCAGCGCTTCCTGAACCTGGCGAAGGAGAGGATGACAGCTGGAGAGAGGTGTCTTCTACAACAGTGGTTCACGGGGAATCGCCCGCCTGACCCAATGGACCCTTTCCCGGACATTAACCTTGATCCTAACTTTGCGAAAGACAGTGGTCCTTTGACAATATAGACCCAAAGATGAACTTGTGCATAACGGGTCAAAAAGAACTTTATAAGAAGATCCTGAACAAGAGAAATCTGCTAAACAGAGCTGTCAGCGTGTGGGACGACAAACTCGGAAATCAGAGGCCCCAGTGGAGGACTCTTTACAAACCTCCAACAAAGAAACGGACTGGCGATCTTCAATGGAGGATCCTTCATGGTGCCATTGCAACAAACTCATTTTTGTCTGTCATCAATCCTGAGGTTTTAAACGAGTGTCCTTTTTGCAGTCTGTCTGAGAGTGTTTTTCATGTTTTTACAGATTGTGCTCGACTGATTGATCTGTTTAATCTAATGACAAGGATCTTTAGCCTCTTTGACACAGTTTTCACCAAATCTGTTTTCATTAATGGAGTACGTTACAGCAAAGCCACAAAGTTTAAATCCCAAACTTTAAACTTTCTGGTAGCTGAAGCAAAAATGGCTGTTTATTTGTCTCGCAGGGACAGACTGCAGGCTGGACCTCAACTGTGGAAGTGCAACATCAAGGCCAGACTGGCATTGGAGTTTTGCTTCCACAGAGACACTGGACACTTGGAGAGTTTTGTGAAACTGTGTGGATTTAAGAAGGTTTTATGCACCATTTCTGATCAGGGAGAACTACAATACAACAAGCTCCTCATGTAAATATTGTATTTTATTTTAAGCTTGTCCTGATCATATTTTTAACACTGTTGTGTTAAATTATTGTGTAAATAAAGTTTTGTTAAAAATCAAAATCTTCTTCTTCTTCTTCTTTCGGCTTTTCCCTTTTCAGGGGTCGCCACAGCGAGTCATCCTCCTCCACCTCACTCTGTCCTCTGCATCCTCTGTCCTCACTCCAACTACCTTCATGTCCTCTCTAACTGCATCCATATATCTCCTCTTTGGCCTCCCTCTTTGTCTTTTTCCTGGCAGCTGCATTTCTAACATCCTTCTACCAATATACCCACTGTCCCTCCTCTGGACATGTCCAAACCACTGTCCCTCCTCTGGACATGTCCAAACCACTGTCCCTCCTCTGGACATGTCCAAACCACTGTCCCTCCTCTGGACATGTCCAAACCATCTCAGTCTGGTCTCCCTAACTTTTTTTTTTTTATTGTTTTGATTATACAGAACAACAAACAAACAGAACAGCAAGTCCACACGTCCTCCCATGATACAGGGGTTTCACATTCTTCAAACTATACCTCTTATAGCAGTCTTACTTAACCCAGTTCCACCACACTGTGGTTTTTAAAGAAAATATTTTTTCATAGTATTCCAAGAAAGGTTGCCATATCTTCTGAAACTTTTCAGCTGGATTTTGGACTGTACTTCTTATTGCTTCAAGCTGGAGGAATGACATTCATTCATTCATTCATTCAACCTTTATTTATACAGGCTAGCCTCGTTGAGTCACGGGGACTCATTTACAAGAGGGACCTGTCTCACTCACACCAAACAACCATCCACTCTCACACTCACACCTAGGGTCAATTTAGAGTCACCAATCAGCCTAACAAGCATGTTTTTTGGTCTGTGGGAGGAAACCGGAGTACCCGGAGGAAACCCACGCATGCACGGGGAGAACATGCAAACTCCACCCAGAAAGGCCCCGGACCGGGATTTGAACCGGCAACCTTCTCGCTGAGAGGCAGCAGTTCTACCAGTTGTGCCACCGTGCTACCCAATACATAGTGTTGCGTATGTTTTGGGGGTGCTGGGCTTTTCCAGTTACTAAGAATTAGCCGGCATGCTAATAATGTAGAAAATGCTATCAGCTGGGATTGGCTTTTTGAAATCCTTTTAGTATGTACTACCCCAAATATAGAGGTGATAGGGTCTGGATCAATTTTCTCTTTACAAATATATGTAAATGTATTGAAGATCTCTGACCAAAATGTGCCTAATTTAGGACATGACCAAAACATGTGGGCCAAAGTGGCTGGTGCTTGGTGACAGCGAATACAGTTTGGATCGACAGTAGAATACATTTTAGCCAGTTTTGTCCTATAGAGAGGTGCAGGCGATTGAACACCTTAAGTTGTATTAATCTGTGTCTAACACAAATAGATGATGTGTATATTTTATGTATAGCCCCTTGCCAAATCTCCTCTGTCAATTCTATGTTCAGGTCCTCCTCCCACTGCCTTTTTAAAGGCAGAAGAGATGGAGATTTTATGGCTTGGATGACGATATACAGCTGAGACACACCACCCGACCGCCCGGGTTTGGATACTAGACAGTCATCAAGAGGGCAAGCTTCTGGTTTTAGTGGAAATGTAGGAAACTGAGCACGAACAAAATCCCGGACCTGTAGATATCTGAAAAAATGAGAGTTTGGTAAGCCAAATTCCATTACCAAATGGTCAAAAGGAACAAATGTCCCATCCACAAAAAGGTCTCCCACACATTTTATGCCTTTTCTTGACCAAGTAAGGAAGGCTGTATCTATAAGAGATGGTTTGAAGAGGAAGTTTGAGGTTAGGGGCATGTACACTAAGGCTTGCACGAGACCAAAGTGTTTACGGAGTTGGGTCCATATACGCAAACTGCCCCTCACAACAGGATTACTGGTTTGTTTGCCCACTACTGCCGACAGTGGTGCACACAGTAGTGAGGCTAAGGAGCTGGATGGGCATGAGTATTGCTCCATTAAACACCAGCTCGGGCCATTCCCACTCATCGATGTACATATTGTTAATTTAAAAACATTGGCAGCCCAATAGTAATGTAGAAAGTTTGGTAGGGCTAGCCCACCATCTCTCTTACATCTCTCCAAAACTGTTTTTCGCACTCGAGGTATGGTTTTGTTCCAAATAAATGTACTGATGTGCTTATCAAGTTCCCTGAAGAATGATTTGGGAATGAAGATGGGAATTGTTTGAAAGAGATATAAGACTTGGGGTAAGATAATCATCTTTACTGAATTAATACGTCCAGCCAGGGACAGGGGTAGGGTCGACCAGCGACTGAGATCTTCCTTGAGTTTCACCAATATTGGTTTAAAGTTGTTTTGAAATAGGTCATTATACCTACGTGTAACATTAACACCCAGATATGTCATAGAGTCCATCATAATCCTGAATGGATGTGAATCAAAGGAGTGATTTTGGGCTACAGCATTAATCGGAAACAATATACTTTTATTGAAATTTGTCCTATAACCTGAAGACTTGCCAAACTGCAAAATTATGTCTAGACATTTCGGAATAGAATCCTCTGGATCTGATATATATAACAATAAGTCATCCGCATATAGTGATAATTTATGTATTAGGCCGCCCCTCCTGATGCCCCGTATATCATTGTCGGATCGCAGTGCTATGGCAAGTGGCTCAATAGCCAAATCAAAGAGAAGAGGAGAGAGAGGACACCCTTGTCGGGTTCCTCTTTGAAGCGTGAAGTATGAAGAATTGTAATTATTGGTCCTCACTCTAGCTTGGGGAGCTGCATATATTGTGCGAATCCAGGAGACGAAGACGGGTCCAAAGCCAAATTTATTCAAAGTTTTATAAAGATGTTCATATTCAATTTGATCAAAAGCTTTATGCGCGTCTAATGAGATCACAATCTCCGATGAGTGAGTTGAATTTTCCGAGTATAATATGTTATAGAGGCGTCTGAGATTATGAAACGACTGCCTACCCTTTACAAAGCCCGTCTGATCCGGATGTACTATTGTCGGGACTATAGATTCTAATCTTAATGATATAATTTCGGTGAGTATTTTATAATCACACGTAAGTAAACTAATTGGACGGTAAGACTCACATTTAATAGGATCCTTCCCCTTTTTAGGGAGTACTGAAATTGTGGCCTGTGTCATAGATGTGGGAAGTTTTTCATGTTTAAGTGATTCTGTGTATACTGAGCTCAACAATGGAATCAATTTATTGGCAAAGGCTTTATAAAACTCAATTGGATACCCGTCTGGGCCAGGTGCTTTCCCGTTTCTAATTAACTTAATTGCATGTCCAATTTCAGCTTCTGATATCGGCTGCTCAAGGTTGACCTTATCCTCTTCAGTTATAGTTGGGAATGTTACTTTTTCTAGAAAATCATGACTGCCAGATTGATCTGAAGAATATAATGACATGTAGAATAATCTGAATTGATCGTTAATATCCTTTGGATCTGATTTCACTTCACCATCCTGTGTTTGTATTTCTGTAATAAAATTAGAAGCGGAATGTTGAAGTAACTGGTGGGACAGCAGCCTACCCGCTCGTTCTCCATGTTCATAATAGTTTTGTCTAGATTTCAAAAAATTTTCGCCTACTTCTTTAGATAAGAGCAGATCAATTTCAGTTTGTAGTGCTATTCGATTCTTTTGGAGATTGGCCGAAGGGGTAGTGGAAAGTAGCTGATCGACATCATTAATTAATTTGATCAATTCATTAAAACGTTTGGATTTATTTCTGTTGAGAAGAGCAGTATACTCAATTATTTGGCCCCTAATATATACTTTAAGAGTTTCCCATAGTGTTAGAATATTAGTGTCTGGCAGTTGGTTAGTTTCAAGAAAAAAGTCAATCTGTATTGAGATAAATTCTACAAACGACTCATCAGACAATAGCGAGGTGTTAAACCGCCAGTTATATTGAGCTGGCCTTTTCGCTTGGAGCCAAAGCTCCATTAAGACTAGGGAGTGATCAGAGATGACAATGCTATCGTAGCTACAAGGCTCAACTAGTTGAAGTATTTTTTGATCCAACAAAAAAAAAGTCTATTCTTGAATATGTCTGATGGACGGCAGAGAAAAAAGAAAATTCCTTTAAAGTGGGGTTTTTGAGTCTCCATGGATCCAGTACACCACTGGACTGACAGAAATTATTTATAGTAGTTGCGGATTTGGAGGGGGCGGCTACAGAAGCTTTGGATCGGTCTAAAGAGGGCATAAGAACAGTATTGAAGTCTCCCCCAATAATCAGGTGGTGTGTACTCAGCTCTGGCACAGAACCAAATAGTTCTTTAAAGAAGTTTGGGTTGTCCCAATTGGGAGCATATATGCTAACCAAGACCACTGGCCAATTATAAAGTTGTCCTTGCACAATTACAAATCGTCCACCTTTATCACGTATGACTCTAGTTTGTGAGAACTGTACACTTTTCCCAATCAAGATGGCTGTACCCCGACTTTTAGAATTTAGTTCAGAGTGGTAGACCTGTGACACCCGACCTCTCTGTAATTTAAGAATGTCTTTGGCGCGAAGGTGTGTTTCCTGTAAGAATATTACCTCTGCTTTCAGTTTATTCAGATGAGAAAACACCTTACTTCACTTTACAGGATGATTAAGTCCCCTCACGTTCCAGCTTGCAAATTTGGTTGTTTGTCCGTTCATACCAGCCACGGAACCCATGCCTGATACCAACAAGATGACTCCAGTCCAGCTGGATTTGCACTACTGTAAGACCTCATCTCTAGCCCTGAGAGAAAGAAAGGGGAGGAAAAAGATAGAAGTTGAAATACAAAAACTACACTACGAACAATACAAAAAACAGAGTGACCTTTACAGTTGCCCACTCTAAACACAGCCCTTTGCTGGTCCCTCCCCAAAAGAGAGACTGCACCCACCCAACCTCCCAAGCCACTATGAAGCGACATAGAAACAAAAAAGAACTTACCAAGCGAAGCTGAAGCCCCACACAAACCTTATGTAGAATAAACCATATGAAATATAACCATTACCTAGTACTGAACAAGACCTATAAAACAACTGGTCCACTTTACTGTGTATGTAAAAAATAAAAATATAATAATAATCAAAAAAGAAATAGAAAAATATTAAAAAAAAAATAATAATATACAGTATATATATGCATATATATACACACACACACACACACACACACATACATACCTACATACATA
>JBBPBX010053418.1:0-23849 GCA_038048925.1 Garcialebias charrua | reverse complement strand
GATGGCGTGGAGACTGGACAGGGGCCGCGGTCGTCAGCTACTTCATCTGCCGGAGGGTCTGGATCGAGAAACCGCAGCCAGGGGCTTTGAGCATACCTCAAAAGAAAAAAACATGAAGTTTTAAAATCTAGACAAAATAAAGGAATTAAAGAAACATACAGATAAGCGTTAGTGGTTTTTAATGTTTACTACTACAACCTGCAATAGGTCAACAATGGCTCCACGCTCAAAATGTCCTTGTGAAGACCAGCAGTGATGGGCTCATTCCGGTCATCAGGATGTCGTGGGTCAAAACGCAGGCTGTTCAGCGTTCTCCTGGAAAACTTCTCGATGCAGATGTCATGCCTTAAATGACACCAACATGAAAAATGTAGTTGATATCAAACACATATTAGCAAATCTGTTTGTAGAAGTGTTTTGTTGTTTTTAAAAAAATGTCCAAAAACTATTCCAGATCTTACAATTGTAGAAAACATTTAAAACCGTGCATATGTCATTGCATTTATTTCTTATCTAGTGCCACTAGAAAACAACAATAATTAACACAATACAATAAACTACAATTGTACAATGTTGAATAGTTTTTTGACTGGAATAAGACAAAATAAGTGATATTGTATTATTCCAGTTGTTGGTGAAGTTTGACTGAAAGTCACCTTTCTGGGTATTTGTGTTATAAGCGTAATATGAAATTTCTTCAGGAACACTGATTAAACTCACTTTAAAACTTGCAGCTCATCCAAGTAGCAGGTGCAGTTCGTTTTTGGGCTGGTCCCTTCCATGTACAAGGTAACTGGGTGCAGGTTGGTTTAGAATGTATTTCCAGCATGGTTGCAGCCACCTCCTTGTCTGCAAAAACAATCACAAACACAATATACAACCATATTGTATGTGTCATTATGGAATTCACATGCAAAATATATTGTTTGTAATATATTTAAGATTTTCACACATTTTACGTCTAATAAAGTGTAAGCTGTATAAACAGCGTGTCAAAAGTGCAATAGTAAATACGTTATCAAAGATAATTAAATTTTCCCAGGAAAGCTAATAAATGTATCTCTTGGGATAGTTCTTATTTTTCACATCACAACATCACCAATTGTCTCAGGTTGTATTTAAGACATAGTTTACAGAAATCAAATAAGAAATAAGGACGCTACAAACATTTGTGTGACTGACTCAAATGTCATGTTTTTGTTTACATACTGTGCTAATACTGACGGCTCTTATGAAGACATGGCGCTAGTTATAGCAGCTAACAGAAGATGTTAAACCTGTAACAATAACCAAATCAGTCTAAATATCAGAAGTATTGGTGTGAGAAATTTAAAACATTGTGTGACTGACTCAAACGTCATGTTTTTGTTTACATACTGTGCTAATACTGACGGCTCTTATGAAGACATGGCGCTAGTTATAGCAGCTAACAGAAGATGTTAAACCTGTAACAATAACCAAATCAGTCTAAATATCAGAAGTATTGGCGTGAGAAATTTAAAACATTTATTTCTGACGATTGTATATACAGGTTGTTGACAACGACTCACCCTGCTGGACATTCGCAAAAAGCCTGAAGGATTTCCCCATTTTCCATCAGCGCACACAATCACCTCCTCTCGTATCCGTGGCACAATATTCAGGCATTTTGACCAGTTGTTCACTATTTTAAGAAACCAAGCTTCTAAATTACTACTCGCCATCAGTATAGCTACTGGCTCCTTCCTACTTACCCCCAACATCCGGTTTCGAATCGGCGCAGCTTTTTGCCGTCCAATCAGAACGCTCGTTTCAGGCGAGCTTTGCGTGATGATGTCAACTGGTAAAAGGTCTATTGACTTCTACAGTATAATGTATGTGAATGTTTTTGTTCAGTGCCCTGAGATTACTTATGCTGTGACTTGGAGCTATATAAATAAACTGAATTACATTGAAGGTTAGGTGGGCATGGGAGTGTGAATGTGTCCCTGAGATGGACTGGAGACTTGTCCAAGGTGTCCCCTGCCTTTCATACAGTGACGGCTGGACATGGGCACCTGTAATGCCCACAATCCAGAAAGTAAAAGTGGGTAAGGATGATGGATGAATGAAGACATACTGTCAAAAGTTGTTCACACACCTGTATCTACACAAATTGTATATCATACATTCACATTAAAACAACTGAGAGGTATAAATATAACAGCTGTTTGCTTTTAGAAAGGACGGTTTCATGTTTTCCATGCTAATTATGATCTGGTAACAAGGAAAACTAAGTTTCTGCACTTATTTGTGGACAAGTAGCATGAAATGCACAGTTGATTTAAACGTTGGTTTTTCAAAAGTTTGTCACGTTGAAAAATTTCACACAAGATTTGCAACAGAGAAGGTGGCTGGAAAGATTATTTCAATTCATAAACACCTTGGACCAAATACTGCCCCCAGCATCTATGTTGAACTCCCCCCTCCCTTTCTCTGTCTTCTCCCTCCCCTCTGCTGATGACATTGCTGACATTATCAGCAAGTCCAAGTCCTCATCCTGTCAACTTGATCCATTTCCCACAGTTCTTGTTAAATCCTGTCTCCCGTCTCTGCTCCCTATCATCACTAATATCATCCACTCCTCCCTAACCTCTGGCATTGTTCCCACAGCCTTCAAATCTGCTGCCATCACCCCCATCATCAAGAAACCAGGTCTTGACTTCACCAACTTCAGTAATCTTCGTCCGATCTCCAATCTGCCCTTCATCTCCAAGATTCTTGAAAAAACTGTTGCTAGTCAACTTCACTCTCACCTGTCCAACAACAACATTTATGAAGAGTTTCAATCTGGATTTCGCCCCCACCATAGCACCGAAACAGCTCTAGTAAAAATTACTAACGACCTTCTTCTTGCTGCTGACTCTGGTCTTCTGTCCATCCTCATTCTTCTTGATTTAAGTTCTGCCTTCGACACCATCTGTCATTCTATCCTCCTCAACAGACTAACCTCCATTGGCATCTCAGGTACCCCGTTAGACTGGTTCAACTCCTATCTCTCTGACCGCACTCAATTCATTCAGCTTAAATCCTTCCGTTCCCAGTCTTCCCCTGTCTCCACGGGTGTCCCCCAAGGCTCTGTCCTCGGACCCCTCCTCTTCATCATTTACCTCCTTCCTCTAGGTCACATCTTCCACAAATACAGCGTCCATTTCCACTGTTATGCTGATGACACACAGCTCTACTTGTCATCAAAACCTAACTCCACCCACCCTCCATCCTCACCGACTGTCTCAATGAGCTAAATCACTGGTTTCTAACAATTTCCTTCAACTAAACAGCAACAAAACAGAAATCATTCTTGTTGGTACCAAAAACTCTATTTCAAAATCAGAACATCTTCTCGTCCCCCTTAACAACTCTCTGCTATCCCCCTCCCCTCAGGTCAAGAGTCTCTGTGTCATCCTCGACACCACTCTCTCCTTCACTTCACACATCAACAATATTACTCGGTCTGCCTATTTCCACCTCCGTAATATTAACCGTCTCCGTCCTTCTCTCACACCCCGCTCCACAGCCATCCTGGTGCACAGTCTTGTGACTTCCCGTATCGATTACTGCAACTCCCTTCTCTATGGCCTCCCCAACAAATCTCTCCACAAGTTACAGATGGTCCAGAACTCAGCTGCCCGTGTCATCACTCAAACCTCCTACTATGATCACATCACTCCTGTCCTGCAGCAGCTCCACTGGCTCCCGGTTAAATCACGCATCATCTTCAAAATTCTACTTCTCACGTTCAAAGCTATCCACAACCTTGCCCCTCCTTATCTATCTGACCTCCTGCAAATCTCCATCCCATCACGCTCTCTCAGATCCTCCTCTTCACTACATCTCCATGTACCCTCTGCCCACCTCTCCACCATGGGGAGCAGGGCCTTCACCTGCTCTGCCCCTCACCTCTGGAATGCTCTACCGCCAGAGCTTCAAAACACCACCTCCCTTTCTCTGTTCAAGACTGCCCTGAAAACACATCTCTTTAGACTAGCTTATCTTTACTAAATGTATTTTTATTATTTTGTATTTTATAATCTTTATGTATTTTATATTTCAATTTGTCACTGATAATGTTTGAACTGTATTTGTTTGTTAAGTGTCCTTGGGTGTCTTGAAAGGCGCTTTTAAATAAAATCATTATTATTATTATTATTATTATAAAGATGCCCTCTAAAATATATGAATCACTTCTAAATTAGGAATTACATGCTTTCTATTTGTTGTACAACAAAGGCAGCAGTCACTTAATGATCAGTTATAACAATGTTCAAGGAGCTTTCTGGCAAACTAAAGAACAAAAAAACTTCATAAAACTTAATGGCTGTGTGAACATTTTAAACTTTGGTTATAAACAACCCAACACGTAACCCACCGCTGGGTCAAAATTGGACTGAATCACCCTGGGACAGTTTTACCTCAGCAGGGTTGGGTCAGCACTTTAACTCATCATACTGGATTACGTGTTTGACCCAAAATCTGGTCAAAAAGACCAATTTGTTGAATTAGAACTACTAATAAATTGAGTTAAAAATAACAATTCCAGGTGTCTAATAATTGTAAGCAGGGGTGATTCTAGAATCTGACCTCTAGAGGTGCTTAGCCCCCAGCGTTGACAATGGCTTTTGTTTTGAACAACACGGTGGCCATTGGTGTCAAGGCATTCATAATGTGGTTGGGTGTCGGGGGGAGACACACTGGTGGGGGGGGCCTCCCCCCGAAAATTTTGAATAAAGTAGATGCCATTTCCTGCATTCTGGTGTATTTTATCAGGTTTTTAAACATCTATGTTTACTTACATACTTGATTCAATAACTATTTTAAAGAGCACAGCACAACAAGAAGTAGCGTTAAGCTAGAAGCGTAGCTGCCCACTGCTCCACCTGGGTGCATCCCAGGTGCAATGGGTTGAATGCAGATAAATAATTTTACCATTGTATGGGAACATACAATGATGACAACACATAGCACTTTACTTTACTTAAAGCAGAGGCCCAATGACACAGCTCAGTTCTGTCCCAGGCACTGGGTCAAGTTTTTTTTTCACCAATATTTGTTCAAATCAACTCAGCAACTTTAACGCAGCAAATGGGCTATCAAAATAACCCAGCAGTTTTTAGTGTGATGCATCTCTGTCAACTGCTTTCTTTCTCCTTCTCAAGTGCTTACACATCACACTCCTCACTGCCTCCTGCACTATCAGTGGTGAGTTGTGCGATTGGAGCGCCCAGCTACCAACTCCTCCCTTCCACTTTTTCTTTTTTACATCAGCCATTTGGTATTTGAGACACCCGGCCGTAAGTCACGTACACATTCACACAGATATGCAACTCAAAGCTACAACTACACACACTCAGGTCAGAGAGCTGATAGAGTAGGAGCTGCTTGTATAGTCTGTCACCACTATAATGGGATGGGATTTAAAGTTATGCCTGCAACAGAGGAAAATAAGAGCACAATAGATGGAGGTATGGAGGAAGCTTGTTTAGGTATTTTCTTCAGGTACATTTTCTTTTTACAGAAGACAAATAACTTTATTTCAGGAAGCACTGAAACAATAGTTGAGGTGAACAAAGGTCCTGATCAGGTCAGTTTGAGGATATATACTGTATACAGTACAGAGCATGATTTACTACCAGAACACACATTGTTGTTGGTTAGGGACAGTGTTTGATTCTAAAGACTGAAAGCCACATACGATAAAAGAACAGGGAAAATGTATTCTAATGTGTTTCTTTTTAAGTGTGTATTGTAATTATCCATACTTTTTAATTTGCTTTAAATCAAAGCAGTTCTTAGTCTCTATAGTCCAGGACAAACTTAGGCCCTGTTTACACGGACACTGTGTGGGGGAAACGGATGTTTTGGGTATGTTAATTAGGTGAAAAGTTTTGCGTTGACACTGTCGAATTCTGTGGATACGACTCTCTCCCCCTCCAACCCCCCGTCCTCATGATTTCACTGTAGTTACCATGCTGGGCCTTTAGATGGCGCTGTGATTTTTGGAACCTTCACTACTACGCATGCGCTGCCTGAGGTAAACAGACCAGCTGCCTCGTCTTGTTTTCCTCTCTGGCTAAAATCAGCTAACTACAAGTTGTTGTCAACAAGTTAACAACAAGTTAAAGCTGGAATTTGGACAAGAGTCAACAGATTTGAGTCAGTGGGACCCGCTTCATCTAACAAGCTGCACACTAGACGCTGAGACTGTGGACCAGAACCAGAACCGCTGAGTGGACTGTGGACCAGAACCGGACTTTACTCCGTGATACAGCTGACTTACAGCAGGTAAATCAACGTTCTTAATATAATGTTTGCTTGTGTTTACTTTGATCACACAACAACTGAGTTTTTATTTATTTATTTATTTATTTCTGCCAGGTGGAGAAGCTGTCGTTCCAGCAGGCAGACGGTTCGGCGGTTCTGATGGGTCCAGATGAACACACAGCAAGAGTCGTAGTTACAGTTCAGTTCACGTGTTTTAATAGTGTGTTCAGTTTAATTCTCAGTGTTTGTGTTTAAACTTTGGTGCTGAATAAATAAATAAATAAAAAATAAACCTGGTGTCTTCATTTTCACAGCACGTTACGCACTGTTTAAAAAATGTAACGAGTCCAGATAGATACTGTAGTTCAGATAAATTTACATCTCCCACGCCAACATAAATACTGTTTATTATTGTTAAACTGTTATATTTTGCAACGTGACACGTGAAATGTCAGACTGTCCACGCGCATGCGGGCTGCGCGCATGTGGTTGACACAAAAGCTCCACGGGAGATGTTTACATTATCAGCGGGGGGTCAGCGAAAAAGTTCCACCTTGAGAGCAGGGTCAGAAAACTATCGGTGTCATCGAGGGGGGCCAGCAGCGTCGTGTAGGCGATAAGCAAAGTCGCAAAGAGAAAGTAGCGGTTACACTCAAAATACGCGCCGTGTAAACTGGCCCTTAACCACTTGAGTTAAACAAAGAAGCACTTTACGAGAGTTAAACCGAGAAGCACTTCACCTTATCTCTTTCACAAACATAAGCTTGAAGCTTTACAGCTGCAACACTCAATATTTGAACATGAACAATGGGCTCAATGATCGAGTGTAAGGTGAAACGACTCACTTGTGGTGATGAAACCTCAGAGATTTATCACTTGACTCAGCACATCTCCATAGCTCTTGATGATTGTTGTGACTTTTCCTGTACCTATGGCCTTGTGCTGAACTGGTAATCTACCCAAGCTTTGCACCACCTCAGAAATTGATGACATTGACACCAGTTCCCTGTGACCCTGAACACAACTAGCAGGTACGGAAACTGATGTCTGCATATGCACACACCATTTGTGGAAGATCTATTTTTGAAGTTAACCCTTGTACAGGTAGTCCCCGACTTACGAGCGCTCTGACTTACGAGGTCCCGGACTTACGAGCATGCATCTCATTAAAAAAAAAAAAATTTTTTTTTTTACTTTTTTTTTTTTTATAAATGAATACATGTACAGTACTGGACAGTCACCAAGCACTTAGCCTATCCTAACACAGTTTTTAAAGATGAAGGAATAAGTTGAATTGTCTCCCTTTCACATAAAGGGAGCAAGCTCCCTATGGAGCCTGCAGGGAGGAGGGAGACAATTAAACTGACTCCTTCATCTTTAAAAACTGTGTTAGGATAGGCTAAGTGCTTGGTGACTGTACAGTACTGTACATTTATCTATTTATAAATAAAAAACAATAAAAAATAAAAATACTGTATATACTGTATATTTTTAATAAATAGATAAATGTACAGTACTGTACAGTCACCAAGCACTTAGCCTATCCTAACACAGTTTTTAAAGATGAAGGAGTCAGTTGAATTGTCTCCCTCCTCCCTGCAGGCTCCATAGGGAGCTTGCTCCCTTTATGTGAAAGGGAGACAATTCAACTTATTCCTTCATCTTTAAAAACTGTGTTAGGATAGGCTAAGTGCTTGGTGACTGTCCAGTACTGTACATGTATTCATTTATAAAAAAAAAATAAAAAAAAAGTAAAAAAAAATAAAAAAAAAAAATTTTTTTTTTTTTTTACTATGTGATCCTACTTACGAATTTTTGACTTACGAGCGCCCCCTAGTGACGGAACTCGCTCGTAAGTCGGGGACTACCTGTACATAAATTGTTGTTGTGAGTTACTGGTGGACTCATAAACCTTAGTTACTGTAAGGAAAGCCTCAGGGATCTTGTAGACTGTTCCACATTTTTCTCTTAGATTAATCTTTTGTCATTATTCCTGTTCTGGAGAGGGCAAAACTGGTGCTGAATTTCCTACATTTGTTTATAGCCTTTTTGACTTGTGGAATCCTATCTGCTCCTGGAATCTTTTTACAACTTACATCTTTTATTTAGAAGTAGTGGTGTGCGATACTGCAAAATTTGGTATAGATTGATACCAAGTAAATACAGGTCCAATATTGCCGATACTGGTAGCGATACGATACTTTAATAATCATGGTGAATTTTGATGACATTTAAGTGTTTTGCAATTTTTCCTTCATATCATTATTAGTTAAAACCCATATAGAATTAGGCAAAGTTTATAAGTAAATAAAAAGCACTATTATAACAAAAGTTTTTTATTTTATTATTATTATTATTTCTGAAATGATAGAACAGTAACAAAACAATTTCCCCCATATCTTGTGATGGCTGGATTTTTTTTTTGCTTAAACAAAGTGCACAAAATGATCACTCAAGAATAAATTAAAACAATGTGTTCAGAAACTATGATAATTAAATAAAATATATATCTTCATTGCACTTCTTTTCTGGATTATTTTTCTTAAATAAACAAACTGTACAAAGTTATTACACCACAACAAATGTTATAAAACAGTAAAATATATTTAGGAAATAAAGGAATAAAACAAAATTTCTCCTCAAGTCAAATTCTTTTCTGGGTTTGAAAAAATAATTAAAAATCAAAAATAATTAGTAGTGAAAATACAATAAATAAAGAGTAATTAACAAAACAACATCCAAAGTTCAAAGAAATATTCCCAGCAGCCTCTCTGAGGGCCCTGCCTGCTGCTGTGCTGTGACAGGAGCGACACTTGCGTCTTTGATGAAACCGCAGCAGTGCATACAGGAGAGAAGCTGAAGCTAAAGTATTATTATCATTACACTGGTATTGATCAATATTAATGACATGTTAGTATCAATATTATCAATATTTGGATTGATCTGCCAACCACTATTTAGAAGTTGTCTCATCTTTCTTGGTGAAGATTCTCAGTCATCCAGGTTATGATAAAATCAGAACAAGCATTCAATACAAAACAACTGGACTATATTTGTAACAGAAAACGTTTCACCCTTCATCCAAAAGGCTTTCTCAATTCAAAGAGCAGGCTGTGTGAGAGAGTGAGGTTATAAACAGACTGAGATGACACACACCAACCTATGTAAATTGACCTATGTCAATGTCAACCTATGTAAATTGTGTGTGTGTTATCTCAGCTTTCAATTTACATAGGTTAGTGTGTGTCATCTCAGTCTGTTTATAACCTCACTCTCTCACACAGCCTGCTCTTTGAATTGAGAAAGCCTTTTGGATGAAGGGCGAAACGTTTTCTGTTACAAATAAAGTCCAGTTGTTTTTGTTTTTGTATTGAACGCTTGTTCTGATCTCATCTTTCTTGTTCATGCTACGATACACACTTCAGACTTTCAACAAGAGCTAAAGCTAAAGTACAAGGGCTTGAGATGTCCCTTTCCCATCTCGATGTGAATTATGTAATGTCTCAGGAGGCATGTAGGTTGAAGACTTAACCTGTTGCTATTATGCCTCTGTGCTTCAAGGGAAGGAGTCACACTGCTGAAGAAGTTGAACGATACTCCAGAATTGCACTTTAATAATATGATGCAATAATGACATTTAGTCCATGTGATAAACCAAATGTTGAATTTACAACAGTAAATGTTCAACCACATTTTATAGATTGCATTCAACGTCAACACTTTATTCATATTTTTTTTTGATTTGAAAATCTATTTTTACATCATATTTTACTTTACAGTAAAAACAGAAAATTTTAACATTTGCACAAATTTGAAAGCAGCCTTAACTTTACAAAACTTTACAAAAAGTGAGCCCACCCTGATGCTTTTCTCATCACGGCTGGTGATTTCAACCATGCAGATTTAAAGAGTGTTCTTCCAAAAACATACAGAAACATAAACTTTGCAACGCACGCACGCACGCACGCACGCACGCACGCACGCACGCACACACACACACACACACACACACACACGCACACGGCCCTTCAGTTCTGGTTAATGTTACAGTAAGGCGTCAGAGAAAGATGAGACTTGTTCCAGTCTGTTATTATGGTGATTACTCCACAGTGCCAGACAGATGTCACTGTGAATTAGACAAGTACACATAAGTCGACTGACGTGTCATGGAAAACAGCTAAAGAAACACAAATCACTCTGTAGACCAGGGCTCTTCAGTTGCAAGTTGGCCATATTAAAAAAAAAAAAAAACTACTAAGGAGTTGTGGTACACAGGTATTTTTACTTTTCTGTTTCTGTTCTGTTGTGGCCGTGAGTGTTTATGCGTGCATCTGTTTGTATGTGGCATAACATCTCAAGATACTGGACAAGTTTTAAAGAAACACAGAAAGTAATCATTGGATGTACATCTTCAGGTGAATAACTTTTAGAGTCAACCCAACAGCTGCCACAGTCCACTGACCTAAAATATATAAAAATTACTACAACATATTAATCTCATAGTTGCTGTGGTTGTAACTAAAACTGAGTCCCAACATATATTTTGTGCATCAACATAGTGTATAAGATTTTTTAAAATATATATTTTTAAATATTGTCATCAGCTATTTGGAATCAACTGTGTACTTGATAGTAAAATATCTCATGAACCTGACATGATCGTATGTAAATGTTCTTGAACCCACGTGCAGGTAGACACAGGAGACTTTGAGGTAAAAATGAATAACTAATTTATTAACAAAAAAAACAAACAATGCTGACGGGGCAACAAAAGCTTACATGAACAAATTGATGAGACAATGGAAGAACAGACATGACGGGCTATAAGCACAATCCACCGACAAAGGAGGAACACAGTGACGCTGAATTTATAAGGAGGCTGACAAAACAAAATAACAAACACCTGGGGTGATTAAGATTTGAGACAGGTAAGACAGGAGCTGACAACGAGGAAGAAAAACATTGGGGAGTACAGGAAACTCAAGGATCAAAAGAGAGATAAATACAGATTCCCACAGTATCCCTCATTCAAGGGATGGCACCTAACGTCCCAAAGAAGACTAAATCCAGGTCTCTCTTGTAAATGAGTCCTCGAGGCTCAATGGCATTAACACCAGCACTCCCAGGATTTTAAAATTAGTCTGCATTATGTAATATTAATGCATTAATCTGTTTACATTAATCTCATGCGTTAAAGCATTGACTTTATATAAATATATATATATATATATATCAACAATTATCAACAATTATTTCACAAGTTCTCTTTTTCAGGACTAACAATAAATTGTGTGGTCAGAAACGTTAATTTATGTTGGTTCAGCAGAACTGAACTATTTATTAACAGAATCATAAAATTACATCAAACATGTGTATAATGGATTGGTTCTGATCAATTTTCATATAATCTTAACGTCGACAGATTCAATTTTGGAACAACAGAACAAGTACAGTAATGAGATGACATATTGCTTTATATCTGTAGGCAAATATTTCTTAAAGTCTAGTTACTAGCAAATAAGTTTAAGGAGAGGTTTTAGCATGAGGACTAGAAAAAATGGAGGATATAAAGGAAGTGATAGTCAGGGAGTTATCTTGGGAAGATATGTTGCAAACCAAAGATCGTACACTTTCCGGCAGACGCTCGCTAGCCGTCGGTACACTTGGAAAAACATCTGACGACTCGTTACCTTCAAAGATGATCAGTCTCCTCGGGTCAGTTGTCCATTTTTACAGTTTCAGTGTCTCCGGATGTCTGCGTTAATCACACCAGAATAGCGGCATTTCCTGGTTGAATTTTCAGAATAAAACATCCCTTGAGAGGGAAATTAATTCAAAAGTTGGAGCTTAAGAGCTCGAGGCGGTCTTATAGCCAGCAATGCTATGAGTCTTTAGCTAATGACGTGTCATTGGCGTTTTGACCGACGTTCATCCAGCTCTTAGGAGAAAACATCATAGTTCAATTTCCCCAGCAGGCTGAAGAAGAAGCAGGAAGTGGAACTTTAAAAAGGGAACTTGATCTAGAAACTTAGTCCTTCCCGATTGACCAGTGGCACCGGAAGGAGGCGTGAATGAGGAGGTGCAGAGGAAGAGGTCAAGAGGTTAGTTCATGTCAGAAAATGAAGGATAAAGTGTTAGTTTTAGGCGCCAGCATTTTATGATAAAAACTGATAAAAACTGTAAACACTTTAAACAACAATGTTGACCTGTCACTTTGATTAAAACAATGTCATTACAGTATCAACATTTGAGACCTACTGATGATAATAACAAAACCAGAGAATATCGTCTGATTATTAATTAGGACAAAAATGAAGAGTCTCTTGTGATGTGATTAGTGTCCTGAATCCAAACCAAATTAGATAAACTGTGTCACTGTAAATCTTCACTGCAGGCTTCAGAGAAAAAAATGCATCATTACACATTTATATTAAGAGGATGTTCAGCTTGAATTAAACAGTTTGAAATAGACAGTCTTTGACGAACAAACATTGCATTCAATAATGCTCACATAACACAAGGTTATTCATTTGATATAATTAAGTTAACACAAAGTAAAAGAATATGAGTCTCTTGTGATTTATTTTGTGTCTTGATTCAAATTAATAAACTAAAATGGTGTTAATGTTTGTTTTACTGAGAGGATCAGTAAAAAGGTGTAAATCCAGTAGAAGGTGTAAATCCAGTTCAGAGAGGTGAGGGTGTATCACCACACACACACACACACACACACACAGGTTTGTCAATGTGGTTTAGCCGGACTTTTTCGCCAAACCCGCCCGAAGGTGTAATACGGGGTCTACCCCTTCCCGAGGTCCTAGCGACCTGGGACCAAGCTCAGAGCACTCTAAAAATTTTGAAAAAAATTTGGGTCACTTTAGCTTTCCGATAGGAGCTTCACAGCACGTTTTACCACCCAGACTCCAGTGTGGTTTACAAGGACGTCAAAAAATGTGGTTTATGAGGACAAACATGCATTATGGGGTCTTTAAAGGGACATTTAAACTCCGCCTACTTAACATAAAATTAACATAAAACACACAAATGTGACAGGAGGACAAACATGCATTATGGGGTCTTTAAAGGGACATTTAAACTCCGCCTACTTAACATAAAATTAACATAAAACACACAAATGTGACAGGACACTGCATTAGGAGAACAGTTTTTTGAACTGATTTTATTAAACAAATTAGGCACATACTTTATTTATATTCACTAACAAATCTTCAAATGTTTAAAATAAAATAAAACTTAAATGTTTCAAATAAAATAAAATAAAAACTTAAATTCTGTTGACATATTTACATTATTATAAAACATATTAACATTATATACATATTTCTAAAACAAAATTTTACTTTTTCTGCAGGGTTAATCACAACCTAATGTAAAGTACAGGGGATCCCCGACTTACGAGCGACGAAAGAGTTCCTCAGTCTGAGATGACATATTTACATTTTATAAAACATTAACATTACAAACTTGTACATATTTCTAAAACAAAATTTTACTTTTTCTGCAGGGTTAATCACAACCCAATGTAAAGTACAGGTGATCCCTGACTTATGAGCGATGAAAGACTTCTGAGATGACATATTTACATATTATAAAACATTAACATTACAAACTTGTACATATTTCTAAAACAAAATTGTACTTTTTTTACAGGGTTCACCACAACCCACTGTAAAGTACAGGTGATCCCCGACTTACGAGCGACGAAAGAGTTCCTCAGTCTGAGATGACATATTTACATATTATAAAACATTAACATTACAAACTTGTACATATTTCTAAAACAAAATTGTACTTTTTTTACACGGTTCACCACAACCCACTGTAAAGTACAGGTGATCCCCGACTTACGAGCGATGAAAGAGTTCCTCAGTCTGAGATGACATATTTACATATTATAAAACATTAACATTATAAACTTGTACATATTTCTAAAACAAAATTGTACTTTTTTTACACGGTTCACCACAACCCACTGTAAAGTACAGGTTATCCCTAACTTACGAGTGACGAAAGACATCCTCAGTCTGAGATGCTGTATTCAGCTCAGTCTTATAAAGACTTCCTTAGTCTGAGATGTTGTATTCAGCTGAGTCTTATAAATAAAGACTTCCTGATGACAGCCAAAACCAGCTGCTCACATGATCAAGGAGGACCATCAGCCTAAACATTGCCCATTTTCTACATCCATCCATTATCTTTACCCGTTTCTTCCATTTTGGGTCACGGGGGTCGCCGGTGCCCATATCCAGCAATCATAGGGCAAGGGGCGGGGTGCACCTTTCACGGTTCGCAAGTTTATCACAGGGCATCACATTTGTTACATGAAAACATAAAACACTAGAAAGCTTGTTGAACAAGACACATACTAAAATTAAAATACCCTGATGAATGCTCAATAATTCTAGTAGAATAATCAAAAAAGCTAAGTCTGGTCCTCAGGACATTCAAAAAAACAACACAAAGAAAAGCAAAAAAAAAAAAACTGGAAATGTTTAGTCTTTTGTCCAAGTCTGGAGATAATGTATTCAACTCAGTATTATAAATAAAGATTTCCTCAGTGTGAGGTGCTGCATTCAGCTTAGTCTCATAAATAGCACCCTCTCACAGTGGATCAACCAGTTTGCAGGTCCTCCTTGATCATGAGAGCAGCTGGTTTTGGCTGTCATCAGCAAATTGGTTGATCCACTGTGAGAGGGTGCTATTTATAAGACTGAGCTGAATGCAACATCTCAGATTGAGGAAACCTTTCGGACAAATGACTTCCACAGTCTTGGATGCTGTACTCAGCTCAGTCTTATAAATAAATACTTCCTCAGTCTGAGGTACTGCATTCAGCTCAGTCTTATAAATAGCACCCTCTCACAGTGGATCAACGAGTTTGCTGAACAGCCAAAACCAGCTGCTCTCATGATCAAGGAGGACCTGCAAACTGGTTGATCCACTGTGAGAGGGTGCTATTTATAAGACTGAGCTGAATGCAGCACCTCAGACTGAAGACGTGTTTCGGACGAATGACTTCCTCAGTCTTACATGCTATGTTCAGCTCAGTCTTATAAAAGAAGACTTCCTCGACAAAGTTTTTTTTACAGTTTTTACATCAAAGTACAATTCAAACAAAAACACTTTCATCGATTCATCGCAAACCTGTTGCTTCCTCTCACATTCCTCCTTGGTGATCAGTTCACCTCGATATTCCAAAAGAAAGTCATATTTTGCAAAGGATTTATTTGCTAAGATTCCTCAACCTAGTTATATAAATAGGAAAAATTGTATTTTTTGTTAACACTAATAAAGCTCCACATACCTTTTAAGTTCACTGATAAATTTGATGACAAGGCCCTAAATAAAGACTTCCTCAGTCTGAGGTGCTGCATTCAGCTCAGTCTCATAAATAGCAAACTCCACTTGAGATTTCATGATAGAATGCAGACTGCTTTGCCTTATGTTTTAAATGTGTTTTCTCCAATATTCCTTGTGTCAGGAGAAAAGCAACATTTTGAAGTGCTGGGAAAAACAGGGAAACTTGTGTCTGACATATTAGGATCAGATATTGCTGCTTTTTCCAGAATCTGTCCAACTTTGGACTGGCTACATTGAAGGGGGACACAGAGACATCTGGACAAGTCTCAGTCCATCACAGGGACACATTTACAAGTCTCCAGTCCATCACAGGGACACATTTACAAGTCACCAGTCCATCACAGGGACACGTGGACAAGTCTCCAGTCCATCATAGGGACACCTGGACAGGTCTCCAGTCCATCACAGGAACACATTTTTAAGTAATATAATAATAATAATAATAATAATAATAATAATAATAATAATAATAATAATAATAATAATAATAATAATAATAATAATAATAATAATAATAACTGACAAGTTATAATAATAACAAGTCTCCAGTCCATCACAGGGACACCTGGACAGGTCTCTTCTCTTAGAATTGAGAAAGCCTTTTGGATGAAGGGCGAAACGTCTTCTGCTACAAATAAAAGTCCAGTTGTTTTTTTATTGAACACATTTTTTTGATTGTAACAAAGACCTCGGTACATACCAGGCAACTAGGTTATTAGTCATTTCATTATAAAGCCAGGTTGCATAGGTACCAGGTACATACCAATTGAGTACAAGATAACATGTCATTTTATAGAATAGTCTGGTACAAAATATACATACTGGTTAAATAACCAGTATGCTACCAGTATCTGGGGTATGTACCTTTCTGTATTATGTATTAATATTGTATAAATCTGTGTTACACTTTTAAATACTTTATTTAAAAAAAAAGTTCCTCCATATTTTTTTCAACCTGTAGCTTGGATATCTTTGCCAGTTGTGTTGGGGGAGCTGGTAATCTGTAAAATTCCCTGTGAACACGGATGTCATGGCCCAAGAAGTCTGCAACCTGGTCAAGTTCATTGTTTTTTAAGTTCAAGACTTGTGAGAGCGTGGCTACATGTTTCCGTAGTTGTGTTGACCTGAGGAACTCTGGGTGCTATGCTCCACACTGGCTTGCATGAACACGCAGACTGTCCTGTCCTCTGTAGTGACTCATTGATTTAGGTCTTGCAAATAGAAATAAGTTTGTTTGTAAAACAACACATGTCTCTCTCTTACTTGCCAATAAAGTCAGTGCATCCACCACATTTGGTGCGAGTAAAACTGCAACCTTTCGGCCTCTTTTCACAATGATTTCAACCCGAGTGAAATGGCTGCAGAGCTTCTGTTCAACCGTTGACAAACCCATGGCAACATCATCATGGAGCTTGGTGGTGTCACGCTCCATAAAACTTCGTAGGTGCATCTTTGAAACCTCTCCTGCTCGTCTACGATTGAACACAATGACCTATGCAAGTGTAACTTTTGCAAGTTCTGCATAAGTCTGGGGGCTGGCTTCATCTTTCAAGGTGTTAAAGGCATTTTCTCCTGATTTATTCAGATGCTGATGCAGAAGCTTAACATCTTCAGTGAATGGTAATGTTAATGGCCTATTGTATTTGGCATGATTTTAAGTGCTAAGGGCACTATGAGACACCATCTCTGACCATTTTGATGAGCACAGTTTTTTGAATGCGTCTGACGACTTCATCAGTTGTTCATCTTCTGCCATGAGTGCTCGGCAATGAACAAGGTTACAGATTTTGTTCAGTGTATGTCCCAGTTTTATGGCAAGGCTTGTTTTTTTGTATGAACGTGTTTCTTCATCAAAGCCTGACACAGTCTTTACTGCTTGCACAACTCTCTGGAAGTTAGCAGGTTTCACAGCATCCTCTAGGTTATGTATTGCATATTTTGTGCGCAGACATATCAACAAACGGCCAACTTCATGAAGCTTTTGTCGCATGTAGTCGTATTTTGAGGGGTCTTGTCCATGTCTGTTGTGGAGTGACTGAGCAAACTGAATAATACACAGGTCATTTCTCACAGCTGAGGTAACATCGTCGGGTTTCATACTTTTAATGATCTTACAAACACCACTTCAGATTTCATGATAGAATGCAGACTCTTTAGCCAAAGCCAAACTCAGCACTTTGGCTCTTCCAGGTGGATTATCCATATCCATATTTTCTGGCTTACAGGGGCATCTACGGACATGTCTCCATAGTTGCTTTTGAACGTACATTCCTTCACAGTAGATACAGTGAATAAATGTTCCATCTACGGCCTTAGCTTTTGTCTTTCTCTTCACTTTCAAGGGCCCTTGTCCACCTTGTAAAACTGCATTGTTATGCTTGTGAATTCCCCTGTTCCTCAATTTTTCTAATAAAACTTTGCGCTCTTTAGAATCCTTGTGAAGGGAAAACAGTTGGATAATTTCAGGATGCGTCTGGTGTGTTTGCAAATGGCGTGAAATTTTAGTTTGTGGCTTACCACAAACATAACAGAAGTTTTGTAGACATGTAATCTGCTTTGAGGATTCCTGTTTGAGAAGCTCATCTTTTCTGTCTGGTTTATCCTTTGAGTATGTGGTAGAAGTGGCTTGGCCTGATGTTTTAAATGCGCTTTCTCCAATATTACTTGTGTCAGGAGGAAAGCACCATTTTGACGTGCTGGGAAAAACAGGGAAACTTGTGTCTGACATATTAGGATCAGGTATTGCTCCTTTTTCCAGAATCTGTCCAACTTTGGACTGGCTACAGTGCTACACTTAAGGGGGACACAGGGACATCTGGACAAGTCTCCAGTCCATCACAAGGACACATGGACAAGTCTCCAGTCCATCACAGGGATACCTGGATAGGTCTCCAGTCCATCACAGGTACACAGGGACAAGTCTCCAGTCCATCACAAGGACACATGGACAAGCCTCCAGTCAATCACAGGGACACCTGGACAAGCCTCCAGTCAATCACAGGGACACCTGGACAGGTCTCCAGTCCATCACAGGTACACAGGGACAAGTCTCCAGTCCATCACAGGGACACATGGACAGGTCTCCAGTCCATCACAGGGACACATGGACAAGTATCCAGTCCATCACAGGGACATCCTGGACAGGTCTCCAGTCCATCACAGGGACACGTGGACAAGTCTCTAGTCCATCACAGGGACACATTTACAAGTCACCAGTCCATCACAGGGACATGTGGACAAGTCTCCAGTCCATCACAAGGACACATGGACAAGTCTCCAGTCCATCACAGGGATACCTGGACAGGTCTCCAGTCCATCACAGGTACACAGGGACAAGTCTCCAGTCCATCACAAGGACACGTGGACAAGTCTCCAGTCTATCACAGGGATACCTGGACAGGTCTCCAGTCCATCACAGGTACACAGGGACAAGTCTCCAGTCCATCACAAGGACACATGGACAAGTCTCCAGTCCATCACAGGGACATGTGGACAAGTCTCCAGTCCATCACAAGGACACATGGACAAGTCTCCAGTCCATCACAAGGACACATGGACAAGTCTCCAGTCCATCAAAGGGATACCTGGACAGGTCTCCAGTCCATCACAGGTACACAGGGACAAGTCTCCAGTCCATCACAAGGACACATGGACAAGTCTCCAGTCCATCACAGGGATACCTGGACAGGTCTCCAGTCCATCACAGGTACACAGGGACAAGTCTCCAGTCCATCACAAGGACACATGGACAAGTCTCCAGTCCATCACAAGGGATACCTGGACAGGTCTCCAGTCCATCACAGGTACACAGGGACAAGTCTCCAGTCCATCACAAGGACACATGGACAAGTCTCCAGTCCATCACAGGGATACCTGGACAGGTCTCCAGTCCATCACAGGTACACAGGGACAAGTCTCCAGTCCATCACAAGGACACATGGACAAGTCTCCAGTCCATCACAGGGACATGTGGACAAGTCTCCAGTCCATCACAAGGACACATGGACAAGTCTCCAGTCCATCAAAGGGATACCTGGACAGGTCTCCAGTCCATCACAGGTACACAGGGACAAGTCTCCAGTCCATCACAAGGACAGATGGACAAGTCTCCAGTCCATCACAGGGATACCTGGACAGGTCTCCAGTCCATCACAGGTACACAGGGACAAGTCTCCAGTCCATCACAAGGACACATGGACAAGTCTCCAGTCCATCACAGGGATACCTGGACAGGTCTCCAGTCCATCACAGGTACACAGGGACAAGTCTCCAGTCCATCACAAGGACACATGGACAAGTCTCCAGTCCATCAAAGGGATACCTGGACAGGTCTCCAGTCCATCACAGGTACACAGGGACAAGTCTCCAGTCCATCACAAGGACAGATGGACAAGTCTCCAGTCCATCACAGGGATACCTGGACAGGTCTCCAGTCCATCACAGGTACACAGGGACAAGTCTCCAGTCCATCACAAGGACACATGGACAAGTCTCCAGTCCATCACAGGGACATGTGGACAAGTCTCCAGTCAATCACAGGGACACCTGGACAGGTCTCCAGTCCATCACAGGGACACATTTACAACTCTTCAGTCCATCACAGGGACACATTTACAAGTCTCCAGTCCATCACAGGGACACATTTACAAGTCTCCAGTCCATCACAGGGACATCCTGGACAGGTCTCCAGTCCATCACAGGGACACGTGGACAAGTCTCCAGTCCATCACAGGGACACATTTACAAGTCACCAGTCCATCACAGGGACACGTGGACAAGTCTCCAGTCCATCACAGGGACACATGGACAGGTCTCCAGTCCATCACAGGGACATGTGGACAAGTCTCCAGTCCATCACAAGGACACCTGGACAGGTCTCAAGTCCATCACAGGTACACAGGGACAAGTCTCCAGTCCATCACAAGGACACATGGACAAGTCTCCAGTCCATCACAAGGACACGTGGACAAGTCTCCAGTCCATCACAGGGACACAGTGGACAAGTCTCCAGTCCATCACAGGGACACATGGACAGGTCTCCAGTCCATCACAGGGACACATGGACAAGTATCCAGTCCATCACAGGGACACCTGGACAGGTCTCCAGTCCATCACAGGGACACATTTACAAGTCTCCAGTCCATCACAGGGACACATTTATAAATTAAAATATATAAATTACACATTTTTGTCATCTGTGTATGTTTCCCATACTTGACAGACAAAATTGTTCTCTGCATTTAACCCAACCACCACCAAGTGGTGCAGTGAGCAGCCGTAGTCAGCGCCCGGGGAGCTGGGGAAATAGGTATGCACTCATAGACACCCCAAGGTGTGTAGTGGCCGGGGTTCGAACTCGAACCAGGGTCCTTCAGATCACAAGTCCGGTTCCCTTGCAAGTCTCCAGTCCATCACAGGGACACATTTACAAGTCTCCAGTCCATCACAGGGACACATTTACAAGTCTCCAGTCCATCACAGGGACACATTTACAAGTCGCCAGTCCATCACAGGGACATCCTGGACAGGTCTCCAGTCCATCACAGGGACACATGGACAAGTCTCCAGTCCATCACAGGGACACATTTACAAGTCTCCAGTCCATCACAGGGACACATTTACAAGTCTCCAGTCCATCACAGGGACACATTTACAAGTCTCCAGTCCATCACAGGGACATCCTGGACAGGTCTCCAGTCCATCACAGGGACACATGGACAAGTCTCCAGTCCATCACAGGGACACATTTACAAGTCACCAGTCCATCACAGGGACACGTGGACAAGTCTCCAGTCCATCACAGGGACACCTGGACAGGTCTCCAGTCCATCACAGGGACACATTTACAAGTCTCCAGTCCATCACAGGGACACATTTACAAGTCTCCAGTCCATCACAGGGACATCCTGGACAGGTCTCCAGTCCATCACAGGGACACGTGGACAAGTCTCCAGTCCATCACAGGGACACGTGGACAAGTCTCCAGTCCATCACAGGGACACATGGACAGGTCTCTAGTCCATCACAGGGACATGTGGACAAGTCTCCAGTCCATCACAAGGACACCTGGACAGGTCTCAAGTCCATCACAGGTACACAGGGAAAAGTCTCCAGTCCATCACAAGGACACATGGACAAGTCTCCAGTCCATCACAGGGATACCTGGACAGGTCTCCAGTCCATCACAGGTATACAGGGACAAGTCTCCAGTCCATCACAAGGACACGTGGACAAGTCTCCAGTCCATCACAGGGACATCCTGGACAGGTCTCCAGTCCATCACAGGGACATGTGGACAAGTCTCCAGTCCATCACAAGGATACCTGGACAGGTCTCCAGTCCATCACAGGTACACAGGGACAAGTCTCCAATCCATCACAAGGACACATGGACAAGTCTCCAGTCCATCACAGGGACATGTGGACAAGTCTCCAGTCCATCACAAGGACACCTGGACAGGTCTCAAGTCCATCACAGGTACACAGGGAAAAGTCTCCAGTCCATCACAAGGACACATGGACAAGTCTCCAGTCCATCACAGGGATACCTGGACAGGTCTCCAGTCCATCACAGGTACACAGGGACAAGTCTCCAGTCCATCACAAGGACACGTGGACAAGTCTCCAGTCCATCACAGGGACATCCTGGACAGGTCTCCAGTCCATCACAGGGACATGTGGACAAGTCTCCAGTCCATCACAAGGATACCTGGACAGGTCTCCAGTCCATCACAGGTACACAGGGACAAGTCTCCAGTCCATCACAAGGACACATGGACAAGTCTCCAGTCCATCACAGGGACATGTGGACAAGTCTCCAGTCCATCACAAGGACACGTGGACAAGTCTCCAGTCCATCACAGGGACATGTGGACAAGTCTCCAGTCCATCACAAGGACACCTGGACAGGTCTCAAGTCCATCACAGGTACACAGGGACAAGTCTCCAGTCCATCACAGGGACACATGGACAGGTCTCCAGTCCATCACAGGGACACATGGACAAGTATCCAGTCCATCACAGGGACACCTGGACAGGTCTCCAGTCCATCACAGGGACACATTTACAAGTCTCCAGTCCATCACAGGGACACATTTATAAATTAAAATATATAAATTACACATTTTTGTCATCTGTGTATGTTTCCCATACTTGACAGACAAAATTGTTCTCTGCATTTAACCCAACCACCACCAAGTGGTGCAGTGAGCAGCCGTAGTCAGCGCCCGGGGAGCTGGGGAAATAGGTATGCACTCATAGACACCCCAAGGTGTGTAGTGGCCGGGGTTCGAACTCGAACCAGGGTCCTTCAGATCACAAGTCCGGTTCCCTTGCAAGTCTCCAGTCCATCACAGGGACACATTTACAAGTCTCCAGTCCATCACAGGGACACATTTACAAGTCTCCAGTCCATCACAGGGACACATTTACAAGTCTCCAGTCCATCACAGGGACATCCTGGACAGGTCTCCAGTCCATCACAGGGACACATGGACAAGTCTCCAGTCCATCACAGGGACACATTTACAAGTCACCAGTCCATCACAGGGACACGTGGACAAGTCTCCAGTCCATCACAGGGACACCTGGACAGGTCTCCAGTCCATCACAGGGACACATTTACAAGTCTCCAGTCCATCACAGGGACACATTTACAAGTCTCCAGTCCATCACAGGGACATCCTGGACAGGTCTCCAGTCCATCACAGGGACACGTGGACAAGTCTCCAGTCCATCACAGGGACACGTGGACAAGTCTCCAGTCCATCACAGGGACACCTGGACAAGTCTCCAGTCCATCACATCACAAAAATTAAGAACCATTACACGATTGTTTGGTTTATCATATTTATGGCTATTCTGTAAATAGTAAAAATAGAAAAATGACATTCTTTAAAGGAGTACTTTTTCAGTGTCAACTATCCTTCCTCGATGCACTTGCACATACCTTTATTTTGCTCTTACAGAATGTTTTGTTAGCAACTGAAACCTCTGTTGGAGGTGGTGCCTCAAAATCTTGCACATCAGAAGACATTCCATGTAATCTCTGTTGAGATTTTGATCACATAGTAGGAAATAATTGAAAATATATTGTGGTGAAACACATGTTGTAAACCTGTATGATTAAAAAAATATTTTTAAGCATGATTACATTCAAAAAGTAAAATTTAAATCACCTTGCATCTCCAT
>JBBPBX010053417.1:0-23849 GCA_038048925.1 Garcialebias charrua | reverse complement strand
TGTGCGAGAGGTGGGGACAGCTGGACGGGTCTCCAGTCCATCACTGGTGCACACAGAGACAAACGTAACAAATAAGTAGTTTGTTTATATTATAGGATTATAGAAATGTAGTGTAGTAGAAAGTACAGATACAGTACTTCATTTAAAATGTAGTGGAGTAAAAGTAAAAGTATCCACATTTAATTCTACTTAAGTAAAGTACAGATACATGAAAAATATACTTAAGTACAGTAACAAAGTATTTGTACTTAGTTACCGGTACATCCCACCACTGCAAACAACCATTAACTCTCTCACATCTGAAAAGTTATCAATGAACTTAACATGCATGCTATCCATCTGAAGGCTGCCTCCATCTTTATGATGTTCAACCTGCTGTAGTTTCCATACCAGGCCACTAGTTGGAGCAGTGATTTTCAACAACAGATTCTTCAGTCTGGAGCATGACAAACAGTTACCAAAATGACAAATATATAAACAATTGTTAAATGATTACGTTGGCATGCTGCTACGCATTAAATGTTACATTTAGAAAGATTCAGGAAAATATATCTAATTATTGACTGACTGCAGCTACAGTGCGCACCTCTGCTTTTAGGTAAAGTGTTTTCTCATGAAAATAAGCTAAGTTAACTTCTTCTCTTAAGCCTGGATTTAAAATGTTTCAGTAACGCTTCACCTTCATAGAGGTCATAAGAGGCTCAATGGGATTAACCTGACTAAATAAAGTTTGAATTAATATGTATAATCAGTAAGTCTAGTATTCAGACACCTCAAATCACATAAATCTGACAAATTATTAATAGATTAAAGTTTCATTTTGTGTCCAAAACTGAAGTTTTATTGTTGTTTTCAAAATAATGTCCATCCAGTGGGAATCAGTTAGTCTAGAAGTTTTTTGTTTGTTTGTTTGTTTGTTTGTTGTTGTTACGAAGACTTTAAATGTGTTGAAATGAAGAGTGAGCGCTGCAGAACGTTCAGTGTCTACAAAATTCATTCTGACAAAGACCATCACACATGAATAAAACAAGGACACATAAATTATTCAGGAGTTTTCTTGGTAATAAAAAACAACTTTCCGACATGTTGACATCAATAAATGCATGCTTGGTTTGTTTCATGAGCCAGAGGGGATTACTTTGTTATCTCTTGTTTAGTTTGCAGATTAAGGTGAACATCTTTGATAGTTTTAATTATGCAGCTTTGTTCTGATGTCATGAAGTCTGACGTAGAGGCTGCAGCGTTCATGTCAGTTTAAAGTCAGACATTTCCTGTGTGAAATGTAAATTATGACATTCACATTTAACTCAATGATAGTAGTTTCCATTTTTAAACAGCTGTTAAAGCAATAAAACACAATTGTCCATCCAGTTATACTACGCAAGTCTCAGCTGAGCTGCTTTAGGTGGAGCACACCATGAGCCTTTATTACTGAAGCATGCAATACGATTAAAACCTTTAACAATTAAAATTAAAAACTATTATTGGAATATAAACAACAAATGTTGTCAATGCCCCAATTTGATCAAAAAAGTCAAATAGAAAATAATCCATTTTTTTTCTTCCATTTTCGTCCGCTTATCCGTGGTCGGGTCGCGGGGGTAGCAGCCTAAGTAGGGAGGCCCAGACTTCCCTCTCCCCAGCCACTTGAAGCAGCTCCTCTGGGGGAATCCCAAGGCGTTCCCAGGCCAGCCGAGAAACATAGTCCCTCCAGCGTGTCCTGGGTCTTCCTCTGGGTCTCCTCCCGGTGGGACATGCCCGGAACACCTCACCAGGGAGGCGTCCAGGAGGCATCCTAACCAGATGCCCGAGCCACCTCAACTGGCTCCTCTCGATGTGGAGAAGCAGCGGCTCTACTCCGAGTCCCTCCCGGATGACTGAGCTTCTCACCCTATCTCTAAGGGAGAGTCCAGACACCCTGCGGAGAAAACTCATTTCAGCCGCTTGTATCCGAGATCTCGTTCTTTCTGTCACAACCCAAAGCTCATGACCATTAGATTTCATTACTGCCAACGGTCGTGATGTGGAAATATGACTTTTATTGTGTTTATAATTGTTCGAGGCAACGTAAACGAGTAAATGAAAAAGGTGAGACTTGCTCGTTTTACCAAGTCCCTCTAGGAAAGTCGAGTAAAGCGACTAAAAGAAGATGTGGCTTCAAGCGCTTCGCCGGCAGGACTTCACCCCGACACAAAACAGCAACGTGTGTAATCGGCATTTTTTATCTGGCATGGTCATTAATGATCTGAACTCCATGGATTACGTTCCTACATTACATCTTGGATATGGGAAACAGACAAAACAGAGAACAACCTCCCGCAGCAGAATGCTCCTGGACAGTTGATAAGCTAGCAGCTAGCTAGTTCTACTAGCCTCGCTGTACCTCAGTCCACTGCCTGTGTTGAAGTTTCAACCTGCGACATGCAAGGAGATTCTTCCTTCAACCCCCCTGAAGAAATAACAGGTGAGTAAAATGTCATCAAACATGCAGCTGTATAAAAATGAACAGACCACTGCACTGTTAGCCTGTTATCATTTGAACTCTTTCTGCGTTGAAAAAATATACAGTAGTAGTTTCCACAAGACAAACATGTTTTATTAACATTATTTGAGGTCTGACAGCACTGCATCTTTGAAAACATTTCAGCCATTTCTCTGTTTCTGTAAGTTATTCGCACAGTTTTGCTGGGAGCATCGGTGACATGCTGTCACAGAAAAAAATAGCAATCCTGTCATCAATGTGTATAAGCATACAGTTTAACTATACATAAGACTGTTTTGTTTATTGTCAAATATGAATTAATACTTTCTTTGTTTTACAGCAACTGGCCACCAACTCCTTGCTGACAAAGGGTTTGATGTCAAGTCAGAGGTGGAAAAAGGGGAGCTAGTCTGAACCTGCCCCACCTTTCTGCATCCAGGGCACACTGAGGAAGAGGTATGTATTGTACAAGGAGTGTTGTGGCTTTTTGAAGCACTAATTGCAATAAAGTAAAAATATCTTTGTAAGTACAGGTGTTTCCGGCAGCGTGTAACTGGCCCGGCGGGGCACAAAGATTTGCTTGCCCGCTGGGCCGACACTCATTTATGGACCTGTCAGGCCTGTCATGATCCAAATATTTTAAATAAATTCTGTCGACCGTGACATCACATTGGTTGAAGTTTTTGAAGGACATCAGGCTAATCCAATGAAAACTCACAGCACTCCTCAGCTGGCTCAGTCATTCCCTCCCTAATTTGACCAAATTTATATACTGTATTCAAATCCATGTTTATTACAGTAATTGATTACTGAAATAGTCCACACATCCCAAAACAGACATTGATTGTAGTACATTAAATTTAGAAATGAACATACCAACCTTTAAATATAAAGCAACGGTGCTCTAATTTGACTTTTAGTAAAGTGGAACTTTTGTTTAGTTAAATTTTTTAATCTGTTATTAATATACAAATGCTATTTTAGTCACATTTTAGAATTTTGATGACTTAACAGAACCCTATAAACATTAAACTGTCTAAAGTCTCCAAGTTGTCAGAGAAGGCATCATTTAAAAAAAACATTAGCAGGTTACTTTATGTCCTTGTACGCTGCTGTCCTTTAACAAGTGAAATGACAAATACAAACACATCCTCTGGTATGTGTTGTTTCTGTTTGTGACTTATATAAATAATGTGTGTGTGCAACAATGGAATGTAATAATTGAATTAAAAATGAAACCATTTCAGTAATGCACCGTTTATTTTCTTACCCAAAAAATCTGGTGGAAACATCTTGATAACGTGCAAACTTCAGCTGTATTTAATCAGTATCTTTAAACATCATATCAAAATGAGAAAAGTTTCTGTTGTAATCATCTTGACGTGCAGAAACAGCAGCATAATTTATTTCTGTGTTTGAACCATTCTTCGTTGCATGACTGTTTGCGTGTTTCTGCTTCAATTAAGTCTGATTCTGCTTGTGAGACATTCAAAGATGTTTTGAACTTCTGGCAGGTCTCTCTGATGGTGTCGATGGAGACTGGACAGGTGCAAAGGTCGTCAGCTATACTTCATCTGCCGGAGGGTCTGGATCGAAAATCGTAGGGGCACAACATACCTCAAAAGAAAAAAGAACATGAAGTTTTAAAATGTAGACAAAATAAAGGAATTAAAGAAAAATACAGATAAGCGTTAGTGGTTTTTAATGTTTACTACTACAACCTGCAAAAGGTCAACACCCAGCCAGCATGCATAGTTGGGCCCCACATGGGGTTATTGTGGGCTAGTTGGGTAATGAGTGGGCATGGGATTTATCTGGGCTAACTGCATGAGACCCATATGTTTATCCCATAAAGGAACCCATTTTGTTGGCCCTGTTGGGCTAAATATATGGGTCCTATACGGATTAATGTGGGCTAACTGGCAATGGGACAGAAATGGGCAATTTTATATGGGACCCATGTGGTTTTAGTATAATGGGCCCAGCATGGGAAGCCCATGTGGGCTAACTGTATTTATCCCAAGTGGTATCAATGTGGGATCACCTTACATGGGTTCAACCTGGGCATGAATATATAGGGCCCACTATATTTTTATGTGAGCTAACTGGGAATGGGACAGAAATGGGCAATATTATATGGGACCCATGTGGTTTTAGTATAATGGGCCCAGCATGGGAAGCCCATGTGGGCTAACTGTATTTATCCCAAGTGGTATCAATGTGGGATCACCTTTCATGGGTTCAACCTGGGAATGGATATATAGGGTGCACTACATTTATAAGTGGGCTAACTGGGAATGGGACACAAATGGGCAATATTATATGGAACCCATGTGGTTTTGGTATAATGAGCCCAGCATGGGAAGCCTATGTGGGCTAACTGTGTTTATCCCAAGTGGTATAAATGTGGGATCACCTTACATGGGTTCAACCTGGGCATGGATATATAGTGTCCAATACAATTTTATGTGGAATAACTGGGAATGGGACAGAAATTGGCATCATTATATGGGACCCATGTGGTTTTGGTATAATGGGCCCAGCATGGGAAGCCCATGTGGGCTAACTGTATTTATCCCAAGTGGTATAAATGTGGGATCACCTTACATGGGTTCAACCTGGGTATGGATATATAGGGCCCACTACATTTTTATGTGAGCTAACTGGGAATGGGACAAAAATGGGCAATATTATATGGGACCCATGTGGTTTTGGTATAATGGGCCCAACATGGGAAACCCATGTGGCCATCTGTATTTACCCCAATTGGGATAAGTGTGGGCTGACCTTACATGGGTTGAACCTGAGCATAGATATATAGGCCCCAGTTCAATTGTATGTGGGCTAAGTGGGAATGGGACATAAATGGGCATTATTATATGGGACCAATGTGGTTTTAGTATAATGGGCCCAGCATGGGAAGCCCATGTGGGCTAACTGTATTTATCCCAAGTGGTATCAATGTGGGATCACCTTACATGGGTTCAACCTGGGAATGGATATATAGGGCCCACTACATTTATAAGTGGGCTAACTGGGAATGGGACAGAAATGGGCAATATTATATGGGACCCATGTGGTTTTGGTATAATGGGCCCAGCATGGGAAGCCCATGTGGGCTAACTGTGTTTATCCCAAGTGGTATAAATGTGGGATCACCTTACATGGGTTCAACCTGGGCATGGATATATAGGGCCCAATACAATTTTATGTGGGCTAACTGGGAATGGGACAGAAATGGGCATCATTATATGGGACCCATGTGGTTTTGGTATAATGGGCCCAGCATGGGAAGCCCATGTGGGCTAACTGTATTTATCCCAAGTGGTATAAATGTGAGATCACCTTACATGGGTTCAACCTGGGCATGGATATATTGGGCCCACTACATTTTTATGTGGGCTAACTGGGAATGGGACACAAATGGGCAATGATATATGGTACCTATGTGGTTTTGGTATAAAGGGCCTAACATGGGAAACCCATGTGGGCTTACTGTATTTACCCCAATTAGGATAAGTGTGGGCTGATCTTACATAGGTTGAACCTGGGCATAGATATATAGGCCCCAGTTCAATTGTATGTGGGCTAACTAGGAATGGGACATAAATGGGCATTATTATATGGGACCCATGTGGTTTTAGTATAATGGGTCCAGCATGGGAAGCCCATATGGGCTAACTGTATTTATCCCAAGTGGTATCAATGTGGGATCACCTTACATGGGTTCAACCTGGGCATGGATATATAGGGTCCACTAGATTTTTATGTGGGCTAACTGGGAATCTGACAGAAATGGGCAATATTATATGGGACCCATGTGGTTTTAGTATAATTGGCCTAGCATGGGAAGCCCATGTGGGCTAACTGTATTTACCCCAAGTGGTATCAATTTGGGATCACCTTACATGGGTTCAACCTAGGCATGGATATATAGGGCCCACTACATTTTTATGTGGGCTAACTGGGAATGGGACAGAAATGGGCAATATTATATGGGACCCATATGGTTTTGGTATAATGGGTCCAGCATGGGAAGCCCATGTGGGCTGACTGTGTTTATCCCAGGTGATATAAATGTGGGATCACCTTACATGGGTTCAACCTGGGCATGGATATATAGGGCCCATTCAATTGTATGTGGGCTAACTGAGAATGGGACAGAAATGGGCAATATTATATGGGACCCATGTGGTTTTGGTATAATGGGCCCAGAATGGGAAAACCTTATGGGCTAAAAGTATTTACCCCAAGTGGGCTAAATGTGGCATGACCTTAATGGCTTCAACCTGGGCATGTATATATAGGCCACAGTTCAATTGTATGTGGTCTAACTAGGAATGGGACATAAATGGGCATTATTATATGGGACCAATGTGGTTTTAGTATAATGAGCCCAGCACGGGAAGCACATGTGGACTAACTGTATTTATCCCAAGTGGTATCAATGTGGGATCACCGTACATGGGTTCAACCTGGGCATGGATATATAGGGCCCAATACAATTGTATGTGGGCTAACTAGGAATGGGGCAGAAATGGGCATCATTATATGGGACCCATGTGGTTTTGGTATAATGGGCCCAACATGGGAAACCCCTGTGGGCTAACTGTATTTACCCCAATTGGGATAAGTGTGGGCTGACCTTACATAGGTTGAACCTGGGCATAGATATATAGGCCCCAGTTCAATTGTATGTGTGCTAACTGGGAATGGGACATAAATGGGCATTATTATATGGGACCCATGTGGTTTTAGTATAATGGGCCCAGCATGGGAAGCCCATGTGGGCTAACTGTATTTATCCCAAGTGGTATCAATGTGGGATCACCTTACATGGGTTCAACCTGGGCATGGTTATATAGGGCCCACTACATTTTTATGTGGGCTAACTGGGAATGGGACAGAAATGGGCATTATTATATGGGACCCATGTGGTTTTGGTATAATGGGCCCAGCATGGGAAGCCCATGTGGGCTGACTGTGTTTATCCCAGGTGATATAAATGTGGGATCACCTTACATGGGTTCAACCTGGGCATGGATATATAGGGCCCATTCAATTGTATGTGGGCTAACTGAGAATGGGACATAAATGGGCAATATTATATGGGACCCATGTGGTTTTGGTATAATGGGCCCAGCATGGGAAGCCCTTATGGGCTAACAGTATTTACCCCAAGTGGGCTAAATGTGGCATCACCTTAATGGCTTCAACCTGGGCATGTATATATAGGTCCCAGTTCATTTGTATATGGGCTAACTGGGAATGGGACAGAAATTGGCAATATTATATGGGACCCATGTGGTTTCGGTATAACGGGGCCAGCATGGTAAGCCCATGTGGGCTAACTGTATTTACCCCAATTGGGATAAGTGTGGACTGACCTTACATGGGTTGAACCTGGGCATATATATAGGTCCCAGTTCAATTGTATGTGGGCTAACTGGGAATGGGACATAAATGCACATTATTATATGGGACCCATGTGGTTTTAGTATAATGGGCCCAGCATGGGAAGCCCATGTGGGCTAACTGTATTTATCCCAAGTGGTATCAATGTGGGATCACCTTACATGGGTTCAACCTGGGCATGGATATATAGGGCCCACTACATTTTTATGTGGGCTAACTGGGATTGGGACAGAAATGGGCAATATTATAAGGGACCCATGTGGTTTTGGTATAATGGGCCCAGCATGGGAAGCCCATGTGGGCTAACTGTATTTATCCCAAGTGGTATAAATGTGGGATCACCTTACATGGGTTCAACCTGGGCATGGGATATATAGGGCCCAATACATTTTTATTTGGGCTAACTGGGAATGGGACATAAATGTGCATCAGTTTATGGGACCCATGTGTTTTTGGTATGATGGGTCCAGTAGGGGAAGCCCATGTGGGCTAACTGTATTTATCCCAATTGGTATAAATGTGGGATCACCTTACATGGGTTCAACTTGGGCATGGATATATAGGGCCCAGTAGATTTTTATGTGGGCTAACTGGGAATGGGACAGAAATGGAAATCATTATATGGGACCCATGTGGTTTTGGTATAACGGGTCCAGCATGGGAAGCCCTTGTGGGTTAACTGTATTTACCCCAAGTAGGGGTGGGCGATATGGCTCAAAAATTCTATCGTGATATTTCAGAGTATATCACGATAACGATAAATTTCGTGATATAACCCAAAAAAATAAATAATAATAATATATTTTTTTTTTATATATATATTTATTGAGTTTTCAGTATACAATATACATAAATCATACTATACATATTTAACAAATTACTGTATAAGTAAGAAAGAAAGAGAAACGAAAAGAAAAGAAAATGACAAAATAAAAACATACAAAAACTAAAAACAAATAGAATTAATTAAAAACAAGTCAGGGTAAATACCTAAATAACTGGTTACACTGCACTGGTTACCATTTACACTTTAAAATAGTACTACCTATCTATAAAGGCACAGGTGGCAAATTAAGAGGCTGTGTGGACATTAGGATCAGTCTCAGACTGGGAAAGGTGGTCCAAGAACGGCTGCCAGATATTACAAAACTTAGTAGTGGCACCCACAACATCGTACCGTAGTTTCTCCAAATGAAGAATCTCAATAAAATCACTTAACCACATTTTAAACTGAGGAGCCTTGTCAGTTTTCCACAGTCTCAATATGACTTTCTTAGCCGTTACCATTCCATACATCACTGTCGTTTGCACAGAAATACTGCGGTTCCTAAGTGAGGGAGAATATCCAAACAATGCAATTTGAGGATCTGGCAACATCGTACTCTTATACACTTTAGAGAAGAAGTTGAAAATGTCGCACCAATATTGAGACAGTCTGGGGCAAAACCAAAACATGTGTGACAGTGAGCCATCAGCGGACTTACATTTATCACATTTTGGAGATATTGAGGGGAATATTCTGTGCAATTTCATTTTAGAATAGTGGAGTCTATGAAACACCTTGAACTGAATTAACTGGTGCCTTACATTGATAGAACATGACCGAATCCTTCCAAGACCCTCCTCCCAGACCTCACTCCCAATCTGCAGACCCAGCTCCTCCTCCCATGCAGCTCTCAAGAAGTTTGTGGCAAAATTAATTTGATAAAATGTATTTATTTGACAAAATTAACTTAACATGTTGCTTTGCAGTATTATATAAAATTTTGAAAAACAACAAGGGCTAATTTTACTGAAATTACTTTATTTAGTAAAGTATTTAGTCTCCAAGTAAAACTACACCTGCACTTTAGTTTTTGTGGTGTTTTTTTTTATTATTATTTTGTGCAGACTTTTTCAATCTAAATAACAGATCATTTTTAAAGTGCAGGTGTAGTTTCCTAAAACAACTAGCCTAAATAAAATGAAGCTTAAGATTTTTGTGAGCATAAATGAAACATACAACAAATTATATGATGCCTTTAAATGAGCTGTAACTTCTACAAGTTGATCAGCCTGGCTCTCGCCTTCCTGCACAGCTCCGCTCAATTCTCATTTCCCTTCACTGTCCGAAGCAAAGTGAAGGACAAGGGTCTGGTTTTAACCAGGCTACAAGTTGATCAGCTGACCTTGAAACTTGTTCGTGTTTCAGCTTCATCTGTTCATGCAGGAATGTGTGATTCATTTTTTTAACTGAACTGTGTCTAATGGATGATGGAGTGACTGTGGAGCCGCGCGTGTTTAGTTGAGGTGGCCACGCTGCACCGCGGCTGCTCCGAGCGGAGCAGAGCAGAGCGGGGCGGGGGAGGGGGGGACAGCAGCTGTCTGTGCCGCAGAGCAGGGGAGAGAAGAGACGCGCGCGTTGTTTTTAACATTTTAGCAGTAACTAATTAGCGTTTTACACCACTACAGACTGTTGGGAGGGGAGGTGCGCAGTTGTTTTATGCGCTCCGGTGTTAAGGGGCGGGGCGCCCTGACGTATTACGTCATGAAATTAGCATATCATGATATAAGTTTTTTGCCCGGGCAAGCTTTTTATACCGGTATTACCGGTAACGATATGATATGGCCCAGCCCTAACCCCAAGTGGGATAAATGTGGCATGACCTTAATGGCTTCAACCTGGGCATGTATATATAGGCCCTAGTTCATTTGTATGTGGGCTAAATGGGAATGGGACAGAAATGGGCAATATTATATGGGACCCATGTGGTTTTAGTATAATGGGCCCAGCATGGGAAGCCCATGTGAGCTAACTGTATTTATCCAAAGTGGTATCAATGTGGGATCACCTTACATGGGTTCAACCTGGGCATGGATATATAGGGCCAAGTACATTTTTATGTGGGCTAACTGGGAATGGGAAAGAAATCAGCATCATTATATGGGACCCATGTGGTTTTAGTATAATGATCACTATATGGGAAGCCCATATGTGCTAACTATATATATATATTTGCTAGTGAAGATGACTACGTTTAGTTGGAAATCCTAACCCCAATTTGTCAGAATACTGTACAAATACCCATAATTCATAGGGAAAACGTAGGACAGACACATTTTAACATTGCATCAATTTTCACCGATTACAACGTAAGTATGTAGTTGCAGGCATCCAGAAGAGAAATGAGTGCAAAAGCTGCAGCAAAACAAAGCACATTACATGTTTTATCAACACACGATATGTTTTATCAACACACGACATGTTTATTCAACACATTGATATGCTCTTAGCGCGGCCAGGCCCAATCTGTCTCCAGATGAAGGTCAAAAGCAGGAAAAACAGGCAGAAACACTGGGATTCACAGCATTGATATTATATATATATATATATATATATATATATATATAGGGTCCACTACATTTTTATGTGGGCTAGCTAGTAATGGGACAGAAATGGGCAATATTATATGGGACCCGTGTGGTTTTGGTATAATGGGCCCAGCATGGGAAGCCCATGTGGGCTAACTGTATTTATCCCAAGTGGTATAAATGTGGGATCACCTTACATGGGTTCAACCTGGGCATGGATATATAGGGCCCAATATATTTTTATGTGGGCTAACTGGGAATGGGACAGAAATGGGTAATATTATATGGGACCCATGTGGTTTTGGTATAATGGGCCCAGCACGGGAAGCCCATGTAGGCTAACTGTATTTATCCCAAGTGGTATAAATGTGGGATCACCTTACATGGGTTTAACCTGGGCATGGATATATAGGGCCAAGTACATTTTTATGTGGGCTAACTGGGAATGGGAAAGAAATCAGCATCATTATATGGGACCCATGTGGTTTTAGTATAATGATCACTATATGGGAAGCCCATATGTGCTAACTATATATATATATTTGCTAGTGAAGATGACTACGTTTAGTTGGAAATCCTAACCCCAATTTGTCAGAATACTGTACAAATACCCATAATTCATAGGGAAAACGTAGGACAGACACAAATCTCATCATGAAGGACTCCACTCACCCAACACACACTTTTTGCCCCATTCCCCTCAGACAGAAGATTGAGTTGCATTATGTGCAGAACCGTTAGGCTGAGGAACAGCTTCTACCCTGAGGCTGTTAAACTCATTAACCCCAATTTGTCAAAATACAAATACCCATAATTCATAGGAAAAAGGTAGGACAGACACGAATCTCACAAAATACGGTCAGGGGGTTATGGAAAACAAGATCTGTGAGTTTGGTGGTCCTATCACTGCGTTTAGTTGGAAATCCTAACCCCAATTTGTCAAAATACAAATACCCATAATTCATAGGGAAAACGTATGACAGACACGAATCTCACAAAATGCGGTCAGGGGGTTATGGAGAACAAGATCTGTGAGTTTGGTGGTCCTATCACTGCGTTTAGTTGGAAATCCTAACCCCAATTTGTCAAAATACAAATACCCATAATTCATGAGGAAAACGTAGGACAGACACAAATCTCACAAAATGCAGTCAGGGCGTTATGGAGAACAAGATCTGTGAGTTTGGTGGTCCTATCACTGCGTTTAGTTGGAAATCCTAACCCCAATTTGTCAAAATACCATAATCCAAAAAAAAGTGTTGGGAAAGTGTTGAAAGTGCTGATCAGCTCTGCGAGGTGCTGGCCAATATCTTTAACACCTCATACCCTGTAGACAGTTCCCGTCTGCCTGAAGACCACACCACCATCATCCCAGTCCAAAAAAGCTCTACAGTGACTGGTCTGAATGACTATTGGCCAGTGGCCCTCACCCGATAGTCGCTAAATGCTTCGAAAAACTGGTCATGACCCACATCAAATCAACCATCAACATCAACGAGGACCCTCACCAGTATGCATACTGTGAGAACCAATCAACAGAGGATGCCATCTCCTCTGTGGTCCACACTGCTCTCACCCACCTGGAACAGAAGGACTCATACGCCCGTATGCTCTTTGTGGACTTCACATCTGCCTTCAAAATCATGATCCCCCAAACCCTGATGGACAACTTACTCACACTAGGACTAAGCCCCTCCATTTGCAACTGGTTCCTTGACTTCTTAACAAACAGACCTAAGTCAGTGATGATCCACAACTTCTCCTCTTCCACCATAACCCTCAGCACTGGCTCTCCTCAAGGATGTGTGTTGAGCCCTCTCCTGTTCACTGTGCTCACATATGATTGTGCAACTAACCATCCAGGCTGCCATAAAGTTTGCAGCTGATACAGCTATGGTGGGATGCATCACAAACTATGATGAGTCCAGCTACAAGCAGGAGGTGGAACACCTAGAGAGCTGGTGCAAGGAGAATAACCTTCACATTAGGGGTGGGCGATATGGCTCAAATATTATATCGTAATATTTCAGAGCATCCTGACGATAACGATAAATTTCGTGATATAACCCAAATAAAAAAAGAAAGAAATCAGTTATTTATTTGACAAAATTAACTTAACATGTTGCTTTGCAGTATTATAATTATTTTTTAAAACAACAACGGGTAATTTTACTGAAATTAATTTATTTAGTAAAGTATTCAGTCTCCAAGTACTGTATATATATATATTTTTAATGATCCTTCTGTTATTTAGATTGAAAAAGTCTNTATAATTATTTTAAAAAAAAACAACGGGTAATTTTACTGAAATTAATTTATTTAGTAAAGTATTCAGTCTCCAAGTAGTGTAAATGTATATATATATATATATATATGTGTGTGTATATATATATATATATATATATTATTTTTTTTTAATGATCCTTCTGTTATTTAGATTGAAAAAGTCTGCACAAAATAAAGATCAACAAAATCCACCAGAAAAAATAAAGTGCAGGTGTAGTTTCCCAAAACAACTAAATAAAATGAAGCTTAAGATCTGTTGAGCATTAATGAAACCTGTACAACAAAATATATGTTGCCTTTAAATGAGCTAGAACTTCCAGAACTTGTAACAAGGCGTCCAGCTGACCATGAAGCTTGTTGGTGTTTCAGCTTCATCTGTTCCTGCAGGAACGTTTCATTCCTCTGATTCATTTTTCTGACTGATCTCTCTCTGATCACCTGCCTCTTATGGTACATCCAGACCAAACGTGATTTCAGCGGCCAAAAAGCGTGAAACGCCTCAAGCTGGACGCACGGGACCCAGTGGTGTTCAGACCGGAACGAGAAGCTGTGGTGGCGACGGGGGCGCCCTGACGTATTACGTCATGAAATTAGCATATGTAACATTTATGGGCTATGCAACTAACTGCGGCTACAAGAGCAGCATCAGAAGATGGTTCGTTTAAGGAGCCTGAGGTGTGAATGAGGACAGGAGACAATGGTTTTAGTTTAGGTGAATATATTAGTGATTTAAAAGCAGAAAAAAACAACAGACAATTACAAATGCACAGTGAGACACAAATGTCCTCTGGAATGAATATTTAAAGATCATTAAGTTCTGGTCCTTTTCCTAGCTCGCCATCCTTAGATCCAAAAGAGGATCTGATCCATCAAGGGAGATCAAACAATGGAGGGGGAAAAAAAACCCGACCTGAAAGGCCAGAAAACCCATTAAGTATTTTATCAAAACCAATCAGGTACAAAGCATATAAAAAATTAAATATTAAATGCAAATGCAATTATTAAATTCCTAATGATTAAACTAATCAACCATTCCACACATTTCAATCAGGTAAAGTTAACCATAATTTAAATAAAGTAAAAACAAAAGAACATCAATCATTTTTCAACTAATCAAGTTAAGGTTAAAATTGAAAAGTTGAATCAAAGTGCACTTTCAAAATATCAATCAAGAAAACAAAATAAATTGTCAATAAATATACTGCGCAGTATCAACTTAAATGTACATTCCATTTTGATCATGTCCATACTAAAGTGTCAGAGCTCACACAAAATCAGAAATCAGGTTACCTTCTGGAAGAGAGTGGAGCATACTAAACCATAATCAGCTGTTGTAATCCTGGTGATGATCCAGGTAACAAACACCAACAATTCTAATAAAACAATGCTCCAATAAGCAATCAAGCAGACATTTCATGCTAAAACAATAGTGCTTTCAGATGACAAACTCACCAATTAATCAAATCAGTGGATGCAAAGATTTGTATGACTTTGCCATGAAGACTCCAAACAGCCAGCCACAATCACAGTGAACAGGTGATGCAGTTCAACAGTGCACTGGAGGAGGCGGGGCTTTAAATAAGTTGGCAGAGTTTGGGGCAACACAGGAAGTGGGCCCGCCAAAATAAAATACTTGACTAATTGAGGGTTACACATATCATGATATAATTTTTTTGCCCGGGCAAGCTTTTTTTACCGGTATTATGTTGAACGATATGATATTGCCCAACCCTACTTCACATCAATGTGAAGAAGGCAAAGGAGATGATTGTGGACTTCAGAAGGAAAAAACACACCCACACCCCACTGAACATAAGAGGATCTGCGGTGGAAGTGGTCTCCAGCTACAAGTACTTAGGTGTACACATGAATGACAACCTCAGCTGGAGCAACAACACCACCAGCCTGATCAAGAAAGGTCATCAGAGACTCTACTTCCTCAGACGGCTGAGACGAGCTGGTCTGAGAAGCTCAGTCCTCACCTCCTTCTACAGGTGTGCAGTGGAGAGCATCCTGTGCTCCAGCATCAACGTGTGGCATGGAGGCTGCACAGCTGCAGAAAGAAAAGCTCTGCAGAGAGTGGTGAAGGCTGCACAGAAGATGTTTGGAGTCAGTCTCCCCACCATCACAGACATCTACACCTCCAGATGCAGGAAGAGAGCCACCTGCATCATGAAGGACCCCACTCACCCAGCACACACTTTTTGCCCCACTCCCCTCAGGAAGGATGTTGAGGAGCATTACGTGTACACTGTAAATGCAAACATGGTATTTAATTAAAAATAGTAAATTGACTTAAATCAGTTTTCATCAAATAGTGACTCACTTTTAGTAAGTTACTTGTAATTTGTGGTCAAAAAATCTCAGTAGCTCAGTTAACTTGAGCTCGTTTCATTTAGAAAAAGTAAGTTTTTGATAAGTGTGCTTTCTTTCTGTGTTGGAAGTTGCACCACTGTTTTTTTTCTTCTTTTTATATCACTTTCTACGTTTACTCCACTACATTTGAGAGGAAAATATATATATATATATTTTTAAATCACTGCATATGTAATGAGTACATCCATTTTCTTCCGCTTATCCGGGGTCGGGTCGCGGGGGTAGCAGCCTAAGTAGGGAGGCCCAGACTTCCCCAGCCACTTGGAGCAGCTCCTCTGGGGGAATCCCAAGGCGTTCCCAGGCCAGCCGAGAAACATAGTCCCTCCAGCGTGTCCTGGGTCTTCCTCTGGGTCTCCTCCCGGTGGGACATGCCCGGAACACCTCACCAGGGAGGCGTCCAGGAGGCATCCTAACCAGATGCCCGAGCCACCTCAACTGGCTCCTCTCGATGTGGAGAAGCAGCGGCTCTACTCCGAGTCCCTCCCGGATGACTGAGCTTCTCACCCTATCTCTAAGGGAGAGTCCAGACACCCTGCGGAGAAAACTCATTTCAGCCGCTTGTATCCGAGATCTCGTTCTTTCGGTCATAACCCAGAGCTCATGACCATAGATGAGGGTGGGAACGTAGATCGATCGGTAAATTGAGAGCTTTGCCTTTTGACTCAGCTCTCTCTTCACCACGACAGACCGGTACAGCGCCCGCTTCACTGCGGACGCTGCACCTATCCGCCTATCGATCTCACGCTCCAGTTTTCCCTCATTCGTGAACAAGACCCCGAGATACTTAAACTCCTCCACTTGGGGCAGGACCTCCTCCCCGACCTGGAGAAGGCATGCTACCCTTTTCCGGCTCAAGACCATGGCCTCGGATTTGGAGGAACTGATCCTCATCCCGGTAATGAGTACATGATGAAAAAAAAATTTCTTCTTGATATGATTTTGTAAATATATTTTTTTGTGTTTTAAATTTGAAATGAACAAATAAATAAATACAATTTAAATAAACAGCATTTTTTTCTAACGCTTGATAGAAATAATTAAAACTTCACAATACATAACATTTGCTAGTCAAATGTTTTACATCAAGCTATATCGATATATTAATAACTGCATCTAATGGCAGCACGGTGCAGCACAACTGGTAGAGCTGCTACCTCTCAGCGAGCAGGTCCCTGGTTCAAATCCCGGTCCGGGGGCCTTTCTGGGTGGAGTTTGCATGTTCTCTCCGTGCATGCGTGGGTTTTCTCCGGGTGCTCTGGTTTCCTCCCACAGTCCAAAAACATGTATGTTAGGCTGATTGGTAACTCTAAATTGACCATGGGTGTGAATGAAACAGGTCCCTCTTGTAAATGAGTCCCCGTGGCTCAACGAGGCTAGCCTGTATAAATAAAGGTTGAATGAATCTATGCTTGAGTTGGCAATATGTTGGGGAATGTTGCGCATGATAATTTATGTGACTAAAATAAACAATTTTTATACAAACTTATGTTATGTGAAATTCTGCAGGAGCACTGTTAAAATATTTTGGTATCACAGAATCTGCTCAGGCCAGTCCACATTACCAGGCTCAGCTGTGGGCAGTGCATCAGGTAAGAGAAAGATCACCATACAGCATTCAATTAATTTTTAGTTATAGCAATTACACTCCAGAGTCTGTAATGAAAGTATGCTAGGAATGTGTGTGCATATGCATGTATTTCATCTTATGTCCATCTTCGTCCTCTGCAGAGCTAAGTCTAGCAAACCCATCTTCTGTGCCCACTGTCTCATCTGTGTCTGCAACTGCAGATGATCTACCTGGTAAGTTAACAGCAAAACATCTTCTATAATTCCTCTTTGTGCTCCAGATCATTTTCAGATTAACAGTTACCGGTATGTACATCGCAAACATTTTCTGCCCTTTTATGTTATTATTAATCTCATCTTTCTTTTGTCTCTTTCTCAGAAGCTTCCACATCAAAGTCCGAGCCACACAAAGGATCATCAGGACCCAGCTGAGTGGCCATCTTTCCTCTCAGATGTAAACAGGACTGAGCAGGTGATGAGAGGACCACTGCCTATTAAGGATACCTTTACCTTCCCCAAAAGGCATGATGGGTGAAGTTTTACTTTTAATTTTTAGAAAGTTTGATTTTACTAGTTTATTCATAGGCTGTTTTATCAATACATTCTGCCATGTCTGGCCTTCCGAGGACATTCATGAACATGATGTGGTCCAAAATTAAAATAAGTTTGACACCCCTGCAATAAATTACATATATACATTAAAAAGGACTGTCAGAGTTGCAATATGTTTTATCAGGTGGGAGAATGATAAAACTATCTGACCGTTGATTGCAGTAATTCACATTATTAGTAGAAAATGAGGGCCCCCATCCAAATTTCGCTTAGGGCCCCAAAGAGGCTCGGGCTGGCCATAGAATTATATATTTATAATTCTCATTTCTTTTCCCCAATCCATTGAATGTTTTAAGCTGCATAGCAAAGCAGTGACAACCTGAACGAGCCGGAAGAACAACTTCAGACTGTATTTTGTTTCCTTACATTACCAAAACCTCTCGTTACTTGTTACATTTTATGTATCCTTGCATGAAAGTACAGTACCATATTATGACTTTAAAGTGGCTGCTCAGCTAAAATGTATTTACATAGGGTCTGGTCCCATGTGACTTGGTGGACAAGCCCCCCTAGTGGTCTGGTGAACTTTTTTTTTTTTAGTTTGCAGCATCTTATTCACAGTTGTTTAGGTGTTTTTAGTATTTGCAGCATTTTTTCTTTGTTTTCATTTTTGGGTTCTGTGTTTCTTTATATATTTTCTGTGATTTCAGATTTCTTCTGCTTTTTTTTTGTGGTTGTTTATTTTGGAGTTTGCATCACTTATGTGTTTGCTGTGCATATTAACTCTTTGCTTCTTGTTTGCACCTGTCACCCACTGTGGAGGCAGGACTCTTCAGCGACTAGTCGTGAAAGACGTACCTCTTCTGAGGTAAATTGAACTAGACTTTAATAGAAGCTCTAATAAAAAAGTGAACCATCATCTAGTGGTCAAATATAAAAATCAAAAGTTTTGTAACAAAAGTACAAAGAAAACATATTGCTGAAAGTAATGTGTTATTTTACAGTATATGAGAAGAGATTAAAAAAGACAAAGCAAGGGTTATTATTCACATCTAAACTGCATTCATCTGGTGTGGATTTTCATGTGTCTGTTTAAAGATGATTTCTGTCCAAACCTTTGTCCACAAAGATCACAAGCAAATGATTTCTGTCCTGTGTGGACTATCATGTGTCTGTTTAAAGTTGACTTCTGTCCAAACCTTTGTCCACAAAGATCACAAGCAAATGCTTTCTGTCCTGTGTGAACTATCATGTGTTTGTTTAAAGTTGACTTCTGTCCAAACCTTTGTCCACAAAGATCACAAGCAAATGCTTTCTGTCCTGTGTGAACTATCATGTGTGTGTTTAAAGTTGACTTCTGTCCAAACCTTTGTCCACAAAGATCACAAGCAAATGCTTTCTGTCCTGTGTGAACTATCATGTGTGTGTTTAAAGTTGACTTCTGTCCAAACCTTTGTCCACAAAGATCACAAGCAAATGCTTTCTGTCCTGTGTGAACTATCATGTGTGTGTTTAAAGTTGACTTCTGTCCAAACCTTTGTCCACAAAGATCACAAGCAAATGCTTTCTGTCCTGTGTGAACTATCATGTGTTTGTTTAAATATGACTTCTGTCCAAACCTTTGTCCACAAAGATCACAAGCATATATTTTCTGTCCTGTGTGAACTATCATGTGTCTGTTTAACTCTGACTTCTGTCCAAACTTTTGTCCACAAAGATCACAAGCATATGCGTTCTGTCCTGTGTGGACTATCATGTGTTTGTTTAAAGTTGACTTCAGTCCAAACCTGCGTCCACAAAGATCACAAGCAAATGGTTTATGTCTTGTGTGAACTATCATGTGTTTTTTTAGATTACACTTATGGTTAAATATTTTCCCACAGTCTTCACAACTAAATGAGTTCTGTCTTGACTGTTTTTTCTTGATTGAGCCTCCAGTTTCTTCACTTTTAAACGTTCCTCGATAACCAAACAACTTGAAGATGTCTCTGACTGACTCGTCTTGTGAAATTGTTTCCCATGCTCAGTGAAGCTGCAAGATTTGTTGACAGTGTTTATGCCTGACTCAGCTCTGCTCTCCTTCCAGTCTTTGTCACCGTCTTCAGGTTCTGACCCAGAGTCTGATAAGTCTTTTAGCTGAGAGTCAGAGTCCTTCACCTCATCACCTTCATCATCCTCACTGACTTCAGTCTCTGAAGAGCTGCAATCATCTCCATAAGTATTTAGATCTGGGTTCCTGGTAGTTTCTCCTTCTCCACAGTCCTCTCCACCAGTTGCTGCTTTCATCTGGTCAGCTGAGCTGCTGGTTGGAAGATCTTCCTCTTTTACTTGGTGCTGATGAAGCTGTAAAAACAGAGGCTTCTCTTCATCTTCCTCATTCTTCCAAGGAACAGCAGTGAATGCAAACCCGGTGTCATCAGTCTCCTTTTTCACACAAAACTGCTCTCCCTCTTGACTGGTCCACAGTTCCTCCTCTTCCTCCTTTATGTTGAGGGTCTCTGGATCCTGTTGGTCCACACCAAGCATCCGTACTTCAGGAGCTTCTTCTTTAATCAGCACCTTCTGCTGAACATCTGCAGGGACCACTGAAAACATGAACATCAGGCACAATTATAACTTTATATTCACACATACAGTGGTGCTTGAAAGTTTGTGAAACCTTTAAAACTTTCTAAATTTCTGCATAGAAATGACCTAAAACATCATGAGATTTTCACACAAGTCCTAAAAGTAGATAAAGAGAACCAAACAAATGAGAAACTTTTTTTATACTTGGTCATTTATGTATTGAGGAAAATTATCTAATATTACATGTTTTTTCCTGAGATTTGTCAAGCTGTTTGATCAATAATGCAATACCATATTTTCCGCCCTGAATGTCGCAGTTTTTTTGCATAATTTACATGTCCTGTGACTTATAGGCCGAAGAGACATATTTATGGATTTTTTCCCCATATTTATAAACCAGCAGCACGGTGGCTCAACTGGTAAAGCTGCTGCCTCTCAGCGAGCAGGTTCCCGGTTCAAATCCTGGTCAGGGGGCCTTTCTGGATGGAGTTTGCATGTTCTCTCCGTACATGAGTGGTTTTCTCCAGGTACTCCAGTTTCCTCCCACAGACCAAAAACATGCATGTTAGGCAGATTGGTAACTCTAAATTGTCCCTAGGTGGGAGTGCAAGAGTGAATGGTTGTTTGTCTCATTTGTCTCCATGTGGCCCTGTGATGGACTTGCGACTTGTCCAGGGTGTACCCCGCCCATCGCACAGTGATTGCTGGACATGGGCACCGGCGATCCCCGTGACCCAAAATGGAAGAAGCGGGTAAAATGGATGGATGGATTTATAAACCAATTATTGGCTGAGATATGATCGTTTTCATTCATTCTGACTGAAAAAAGAGCAGTACTAGTATCAGCCATTTGATGGTAGCAGAGTAGTAGTAGCAGTAAGGCATGCTTTGTATCATGTAATAGGTAAACGTGGCTATAATGACAAATTCAAAAAATGTTAAGACAGATACAACTGGACTTTATTTAATACACTTTATTGTTTTTTTTCTGGAACTTTTCTGAATGGTCCATGTCCTGAATGACTCAAGCCCCTTTCATAAAACAGCTCAATCCGGCTCTGATGCGTGTTCAAGCCTCCAATGAGCATTCATAAAAAACACGAACGCGCATTGCCGAGTTAATTTTACTCGCCTTTGATCCGCCGCTGAGCCGCCACAGTTCATAGTGTCAGGGCCGGATCCGAGCCGCGCAGACCCACTTCTGAATGCAAGACGCGCGAGCCGCGCTCAGAATACAGATGACATCAGTGTGCGACCGCAGTCAACAGGCAGATTTATTAACAAGGGAATATTAAAAATGACTCGAAACGACTATATAAGCTAGTTTCGCTTTTTTTCCCCCTCTGTCTCTAGCAACGGTGTTGTGTGTGTGTGTGTGTGTTTGTGTGTGAGTTTGATTAGGTTCTATTTGGAGTCTTCAACACGTTTACACACCAGGTGTGTGTGTGTGTATGTGTGTACGCTGATCAGCAGCCAGCTGTCCATTTATTTATTACTGAGGAAATATTAAAAATGACACGACACGGCAACTTGTACACGTCTGACATCTGACCCACAATAAATACGTCGCGGTTCAGTTCTGCTCAGCTGCACGCCTCTTTTGGACCCGCGCTCCAGCTTCATGGTAAATGGTAAATGGAGCTTATTTATATAGCGCTTTCTAGCCCCCTGTGAGGAGCCCCAAAGCGCTTTACAATACCAACCATCCACCCATTCATACACCGGTAGTGGTAGCCTGCCTTGCAAGGCGCCATCCAGACCTACCGGGAGCAACTCAGGGTTAAGTGTCTTGCCCAGGGACACAACGACACATGGTGGGCAGATGCGGGATTCGAACCTCCAACCTCATATATGAACACGTTTCTGTGAGCGGGACCTGCCCGCCTTCAACTGTTGTCTTATGAATGACCAGAGGAGGGTTAAAGCCGGACTGGTCTGTGCGGGAATAGCGCAGGTTTGACTTATGAAAGGGGCTTGAGAATCTTCACCAGCTATTAATGATACAATCGGCTTGCCATGGTCTCCCCACCTTCGTTCTGCTTGCTGCTTGGACCAACTGTCAAACCTAGCTGCACCACCCTTGCGAAATGCAGATAATTTGACCATTAAAGTGCATTTATTAAGCAATTGTTAGACTGAGACACACCTTTGCTATAATTTCGAGCAAACAAAAAATTGTTCAGGTGCTTTTATTGTTAAATTTCTCAGAAATGTGCAGCGTTCCTCCTCCTTTTTCCCTCCCTCTGCGCGCTCCCGCAGCACAGAGTCAGCAAAACCATTTTTGAAATTCAGCTGATTTGACCATTATAGTGAATTTATTAAGCAAACGTTAAACCGAGACACACACTTAATATACTGTAATTTCTAGCAAACAAATAATTGTTTTTAAGTGTTAATCTTGTTAAATTCTTGTTAAAGTCCTCCCGTGCAAGCTGCTGTGGGTGCCATTTGGCAGCCCATACATTTTTAGCACAACACCGGCCCACATTTCCACGCACAACTGCCAGTGTGTCAGAACTCCTGAATACATTTCAAAGATAATAAATAAAAAAGATTACAGTAAAAGAATAAATAAAAAACGAGGGAAGTGTCTAATGTGTATTACACTGTATTATTCACATTATTACATTTTAAAATTAGTCAAAATAACAGGATAAAAATGGTAAAAAGACAGTCCAATTTATTATATAAAATAAATGATGGATGATTGTCCTTAGCCGGACACAGCTGAAATAATGAAGCTAGGTTGATGCATGCTTGTTATAACTCCGCATCTATTCAAGGGGGATACTTCAGTGACGTCAATGCCCATATATGGAGAGGGGCAGATTTTCCCGGAGCTGCGGCTAAAAACTGCTATAAATCATGAAATAACACATTTAGCGTTATTTCTCTACAATGCAAATAAACGCTCCTGTTTCATTATTTAATTAACTACTAAATATTAATGGCAATGCAATTTGAAAACATGGTGGGTCGTGTCCTTTAAGGAGTGAGTTGAATTGTCTCCCTCCTCCCTAGCAGGCACCATTCACATAAAGGGAGCTAGCTCCCTTTATGTGAAAGGGAGATAATTCAACTCACTCCTTCATCTTTAAAAACGGTGTTAGGATAGGCTAAGTGCTTGGTAACCGTACAGTACTGTACATCTATTTATTTATTTAAAAAAAAAAAAATTTGTATGTGATCCTACTCACAAATTTTCGACTTACGAACAGGCTCGTAAGTCGGGGACTACCTATATATATATATA
>JBBPBX010053416.1:8752-23849 GCA_038048925.1 Garcialebias charrua | reverse complement strand
GCGAGATCCGTTACAACGAGGCGCTCGTAAACCGGAAATCTCGTAATTTGGAACGGCCGCACGCGGCTCTCGTTAAACCGGAACATCGCTCGCAAACCGGAACACTCCACGTGGCTCTCGTAAAACCGGAACATCGCTCGCAAATTGGGACAGGCCACGTGGCTCTCGTAAAACCGGGACGTCGCTCGCAAATTGGAACAAACCACGCGGCTCTCGTAAAACCGGAACATTGCTCGCTAAATTAGAACAGACCCACGTGGCTCTCGTTAAACCGGAACATCGCTCGCAAATCGGAAAAAGGGCGCTAACGAGACGCCAAGCACCCGTTTATCAACATGACACAAAGTCCGCCGTCAAGGCCACAGTTTGGGTCAGGCAGAACTTGTAAATTGCCATCGTCTTCCAGAAAGAAATGTGGCCGGAAAAAGATCCTGAATCATTGTGATCGGCGATCACTTAAACGTTTGGTGAAATAAAATAAAATAAAATTACAACAGTAGCTCTCTGGGATATGTTTAATAGTGAAAGTAAGAATATTTCCACATGTACAATGTGAAGGAACTCAAGGGACTGGGACTGAACAGCTGTGTAGCCTTAAGAAAACCACTAACCAGTGACACTTTAGTAAAGAGCAATGGAAGAAGATCATGTGGTCTGAAGAGTCCAGATTGACCCTGTTCCAGAGTGATGGGTGCATCAGGGTAAGAAGAAAGGCAGGTGAAGTGATGCATCCATCATGCCTAGTGTCTAATAATCAATACAAGATCTTAGTGAAAAATTAATGCAACACTGGATGGAAATAGATCTTGTGATATTGCAGAAGTTTATCGAAACAATGACACAGCGAATGCGTGCCATAATCAAAGATAAAGGCGGTCCAACAAAATATTAGCGACTCTTGTTTTTTATTTTTCCATTGATTTTTTGGCCAGGCAGTGTATTTTGCAAAGAGAACATGTGGACAAGTTTGATGCAGGCAGCGGGTGTTTTCTCTTCAGACGCTACAACATTGATGACGTGCTGTTGTGGTTACTCCACTTCTGCTTTGCAGTGGAAGCATTGTGCTGTGTTGTCTTTTCTGTTTAGCCTAAAATGTTCCCAAACTTTGGACAGTTTTTGTTGTTTTCGGAGCTCTTCTTCTGAGCAGTCTCCGTTTCCCTCCATAGCTACAAACTTAACACATATGCATTAGCAGAAGTGCTAGCGTTGTGCAACACAAAAACCTTCTGGCTAGACCACATTGCTGTGAATAGTTTAACAAAGCTTCAACAATCACTGTGCAAGGGGTGGGTACACCCTGGACAGGTCTCCAGTCCAGCACAGGGAAACAGAGAAAAACAATCAATCAATCTCTCTCACACCTAGGGACATTCAATCTAACATGTATGTTTTTGGTCTGTGGGAGGAAATCGGAGTGACTGGAGAAAATCAACGCATGCACGGAGGGAACATGCAAACTCCACCCAGAAAGGTCCCTGGAGTGGAATTTGAACCGGGGACCTACTTGCTGAGAGGCAGCAGTTTTACCCGTTGCGCCACCGTGCTGCCCACCTGTGTTCCTCTCATTCCAATTGAACTGATCCATTATGAATCATTTTGAAATCAACACATTGTAAAGGATTATGAGGAGGTCAATATTAATACTGACCTCTTTACCTTAATTAATTTACTTATTCAGATTGAATAGTAATTTCACGGGTTCTTTCTTTTTCAGTTTACCCAATATTTCTGTGATCTTTACGATGGATAAATAAACAAAGCCATTAAGTGACACAGACGTTAACTTAGTTGGTATGCCAGGCGACACTACCATTTATTTAAAATAAATCACTAAATTAACACCATTACACTTGATTGATATGATTTCACTTTCTTTCAATTTAATACGTCAGCACACTTAAATTCAACACAACAGACTTCAATACTGGATGTTAACATATTTAGTCTGTGGGCTCTTTAGCTTAAAATAGTTTCCAGCTTTAGCTTAAAATAGTTTCCAGCTTAGAATTGAGGGAAAGGAGAGGAGGAAAGATTTAAGAAGAATTGGGAGGTTAAGAGAGGAAGTTTATCTTGCATTTATGAAACCAGATGACACTCTTCCATACGCGTCCAGCTAAGATATCATCACACCTCCAGCAAGCAAACAGCGGCTCCTTTACCTTAAGACGTCCGCCTCGGTTCTGGTAAAGAGCTGTGATCAGCCTTGGACGAACGAGTCGTCGGTCCCGCAAGTCCAAGCTGGACTCCACACGTGTTTACCTTGTCGGTGTCGGTGATACTCGCTTTCGTCGGCAGAAGCCGTGGCAGTCGTGGTTTTTGGCTCAAGATAACTTATTCCAGGAAGGAATAACAAAGTTTTGAGCTTACGCTCATTCGACGTGGACTCATAACAGCAGGTTATCAGTCCTTAGCTGAAGACGAAGGTCGTTAGCTCTTGACCAAACGTACCCCAGCTCTTTGGGAAAGGTTCACATCTCTTTGAAGTTCCCAGAAACTCTGAGGAACCTTCTGGTTCCTTCCAAACTCTTGCAGACTCTTGCAGACTCTGAAGTTCCAGCAACAGCTTAGAACTTGCAGGATCAAAGAGGAGTGAGACTTGGCTCTTTTTCATTGGTCCACTTGTTATCACTATCCAAGGTGAAATTCAGCGCAGAGAAGGAAATTGTTTAGGAAAAGTATCTGAGTGAGAGACTTTCAGACGCTAGATGAGAGTTTTAGCTGAAACTCGACAAAAACAATTTCAGTGTAAGTCAGTTTGACATTTTAGCTGAACTTTGACACCTTTTCACTTGCAGAAATGACACATTGATGTTTCACATTTAAAGAATAACAGCATATAACATATATCATGAAAATGACAAAAGTTATTCTTTTGATCACATTAGAATAAAATCAAAGATAGAAATAGTCTCTTTTGATGACTATATTCTCAGATTACAACTAATGGAATGATTTTGTGGTAAATGTCTTGCTTTACTGAGAGGTCAGTAAAGGTCATCACTGGACAGTTCAAAAACCTTAGTTTGACCCTGGGTAGGTCCACTACAACATGATTAAAGTGCAGTTTCTTTATTGTCACAAAAATTAATGCTTTTTTCTGTTTTCACTTCCAGAGATTAGAGAGGATCAACAGGAACAAGAACTCCCACAGACTAAAGAGGAACTGGTGGAACCAAAACCTCCACAGATCAGAGAGAACCAGGAGGAACCAGAACTTCCAGATAACAAAGAAAACCAAGAAGAACCTGGACCTCCACAGATTAAAGATGAACTGGTGGAACCAAAACCTCCACAGATCAGAGAGAACCAGGAGGAACCAGAACTTCCAGATAACAAAGAGAACCAAGAAGAACCTGGACCTCCACAGATTAAAAAGGAGCTGGAGGAACTCTGTATCAGTCAGGATGAGGAGCAGTTGGTTCTGAAGCTGGAGGCTGAGACCTTCAGGGGGACTCCTGCTAATGAGCAAAGATACCACTGGGAACCAGAACCACAATCGGACCGCCTCCTTTGTCCAAACGGTCCTGAAGCTGAGGACCAGGATCAAACAGGAAACAGGACCAGATCCAGCAGAGACGAGGAGCTGAAACCAAAGAAGAGAAGTCCAGACACCAGAGATCCCAGAGACGATGTGGACCATCCAGAACTAAAGAGACGGAAGGACATGTCAGAACACGTCAGAACTCACACAGGTGAGAAGTCCTTCTCATGTCAGACCTGTGGAAGAAGTTTCAGACATGGAGGTACTTTGTTTTATCACATGAAAACACACACAGGTGAGAAGCCCTTCCCGTGTCTCACCTGTGGAAAGAGTTTAACTTCTAAACATGCTTTGACCCATCACATGTATATTCACACAGGTGAGACGCCCTTCTCGTGTCTCAACTGTGGAAAGAGTTTCAGACATAGAGCTACTTTGTCTAAACACATGAAAACACACACAGGTGTGGGGCCCTTCCCGTGTCTCACCTGTGGAAAGAGTTTCACTCGTAAATGTAATTTGAAAGATCACTTGAAGATTCACACAGGTGTGAGGCCCTTCCCGTGTCTCACCTGTGGAAAGAATTTCACTCGTAAATGTGATTTGACCTATCACATGAAGATTCACACTGGTGAGAAGTCCTTCACCTGTTAGACCTGTGGAAAAGGTTTTTAATAAAAAGACTGTTTGGATGAGACACCTGAGAGTTCACAGGTGAGTTGAAACACGGTTACTTGTCGGTTAAAGTTGGTCTGTATGGAAGCGGTTATGTCACATATTTAAAACAAAAATGGATTAGCAGAAATGCTTTTTCATTTCAAAGTCAAGCATCATTTTTTGACATAAATAAAATTTAAAATGAATAATCCAAACTGCATTTTCATTTTCTTCTTCGAGACTGCTCAATTTGTAAATTAATTAAAATGATAAATAAAATAACGTTTAACATTTAATTTTCAAAATATGTCCTAGTAAAAAGTGACCAAAATTCATTTTGAAATGTCAATTTTGAAAATTAAAATGAAATAGCAGAAATGCTTTTTCATTTCAAAGTCAAGCTGCCTTTTTTGTCTCATAAATAAAATTTAAATTAAATCATTTTCATTTTCTAAATCAAGACTGCTCATTGTGTAAATTAATTAAAAAGATAAATAAAATAACGTTTAACATTTAATTTTCAAAACATGTCCCAGTAAAAAGTGACCAAAATTCATTTTGAAATGTCAAATTTGAAAATTAAAATGTATTAGCAAAAAAGCTTTTTCATTTCAAAGTCAAGCTGCCTTTTTTGTCTCATAAATAAAATGAAAAATAAATCATTTTCATTTTCTTCTTCAAGATTGCTCATTTTGTAGCAGAACTGCAGAGGAAACTAAGAACAATTTTCATTTTCATTTTCACTCTCAACCTGCTCCAAGTGTAACATTAATCAATCTCAGCTGGCAATTCCAAATGGCTGCTTCACAACGCCCACTGAATCACTGATTGGCTGTTTTAGCAGCAGGCAGAGTTTTAGACAGGAAAGTGTCCTGCTGCTGCTGCTTGGTTAAACAGATGTCTCCCTCCAGTGTGCGTGCACATACAGCTGCTCCGCTGCAGAGGTTGCAAAGCTATACAGTATATGTTAGTGTTACTGAGTTAAATTTCTGTTAATAACTGATTACAAATCAACGTATTTTACATGGGCGTAGCCAGGATTTTCTGAGGGGCGATTCCTTAAATCCAAAACTGGAACTGCAACATGCAACATACTTGGTAGTCTAGTGGCTAGAGCGTTGGGTTTTCCATCTAAGTCTTTTCTTGACGTGAGTTCGAATCCCACTCGGGACAACTTATTTTACGTTCATCTTTTATTGGAGAAAAAAAAGAAGGAGTTTGTGTTTATGCCTGTGGTTAACACAAACTCCTTCTTTTTTTTCTCCAATAAAAGACAAACGTAAAATAAGTTGTCCCGAGTGGGATTCGAACTCACATCAAGAAAAGGCTTGGAACTGAAAGCCCAACGCTCTAACCACTAGACTACCAGGTATGTTGCATGTTGTAGTTCCAGTTTTGGATTTAAGGAATCGCCCCTCAGAAAATCCTGGTTACGCCCATGTAAAATACGTTGATTTGTAATCAGTTATTAACAGAAATTAAACTCAGTAACACTAACATGCTCTATTGTATAGCTTTGCAGCTTCTGCAGCGGAGCAGCTGTGTGTGCATACGCACTGGAGGGAGACATCTGTTTAACCAACAAGCGGCAGCAGGACACTTTCCTGTCTCTGCCTGCAGCTAAAACAGCATATCAGTGATTCAGTGGGCGTTGTGAAGCAGCCATTTGGAATTGCCAACTGAGATTGATTAATGTTACACTTGGAGCAGGTTGAGAGTGAAAATGAAAATGCAAATTGTTCTTAGTTTCCTCTGCAGTTCTGCTACAAAATGAGCAAACTTGAAGAAGAAAATGAAAATGATTTATTTTTCATTTTATTTATGAGACAAAAAAGGCAGCTTGACTTTGAAATGAAAAAGCTTTTTTGCTAATACATTTTAATTTTCAAATTTGACATTTCAAAATGAATTTTGGTCACTTTTTACTGGGACATGTTTTGAAAATTAAATGTTAAACGTTATTTTATTTATCTTTTTAATTAATTTACACAATGAGCAGTCTTGATTTAGAAAATGAAAATGATTTAATTTAAATTTTATTTATGAGACAAAAAAGGCAGCTTGACTTTGAAATGAAAAAGCATTTCTGCTATTTCATTTTAATTTTCAAAATTGACATTTCAAAATGAATTTTGGTCACTTTTTACTAGGACATATTTTGAAAATTAAATGTTAAACGTTATTTTATTCATCATTTTAATTAATTTACAAATTGAGCAGTCTCGAAGAAGAAAATGAAAATGCAGTTTGGATTATTCATTTTAAATTTTATTTATGAGTCAAAAAATGCTGCTTGACTTTGAAATGAAAAAGCATTTCTGTTAATCCATTTTAGTTTTAAATATGAGACATAACCGCTTCCATACACCAGCTGCTCAACAGCTAAGACTCAGCTTTACTGACACTGAGCTTTAATTGGTCTGGTAGCAGCTGAGAGTCATCCCCAACATCAAGTGTGAGGACTAACAGATCTTCCATCCATCCGTCTATTTAAATATTTAAATGATTACAGATAATAAAAATGTTGACATTGTTGAAATAGGGGGGTGAAAAATCATAAATTAATTTGAAAATATTGTTTTTAAAGTTTTTGTGATAATTTAGGCTTGTTTTCTGGACTCTTCTGTAATACAGTACATGTGGGAAGTGGGGGTGGGGGTGTCCCATGTCCCGTGTCTGAAACTTAGATTTTTGGGGACAAAATGTAAAATACATGTAATAAAACCTCTGAATTACAAGCATCCATCATCTTTATCTGCTTCTTCCTTTACGGGTCACTGTGCGAGAGGCGAGGACACCTGGACATGTCTCAGTTGATCACAGGGACAGGGCATGTCCAATCCATCACACCTCACCTAGAGACAGTTTAGAGTTACCACTGTACCTAACGTGCATGTTTTTGGTCTGTGGGAGGAAACCGGAGAAATCTCACGCATGCACGGAGATAACATGAAACTCCACCCAGAAAGGTTTCCAGACGGGATTTGACCCGACGAGCGTCTTGCTGAGAGGCAGCAGCTCTACCAACTGATCCACTGTGCTGCCCCTCTGACTTACACATTATTTACTCACGTACGCTTTAAGTTTTAGAAAACGTGGAGAAAATGAACCAGAAAGTATTTAGTTATTACTGCAGTACAGGAACATATTTACAACTGAAAAAATCTGGATTTCCCTTTAAGGCTGAGGCATTGTGGGTAATGTAGTGTTTGAGTTTAAAGTGATTACATAACTCCAGGCCAGCAGAAATCTTATCATTTCTGTCAATTTTCTTTCTGTTATGTTTTCTCACGCTCTTCTATCAACCTGTTTACTGAAATGTTTTCTTTGTTGAATTTATTTAAAAAATTTAAATGTAAAATTTTGTTTGGAGTCATAACAAATGTGAGGAATAAAAGTTACGTGAATGTGGAAAATAAAATATAAAAAATTATTACAAACAAAGAATTTGGAACAAATGAATTAAAAGTGGTTTAAAACCAGTTCTGACTGCATGTTTGGTTTATTAACGCCAAATATCACTGAAAAACACAAAACACTTTGTCTTCAGAAGAATTGCTGGAACACAAACAGCTTCGCGAGGTTCTGTGTTTTTTGGCCCAAAATGGGTTTACAAAATGGGATTAGGACTCACAGTGAATTAAAATATAATGTTTTAACAAATGACTCTTGCTTTCATCTGTTCGCGTGGCTTTACATGAGAAATATGTACAAGATATAAGTATCTCAACACTTTTCTACAGTTTTTTTTTGGCTTTGTTTTGTTTGCTTTTTTGAATGTCCAGAGGACCAGACTTAGCTTTTTTAGATTTTTCTACCTGGATTATTGAGCATGCATCAGGGTATCTCAACACTTGTTTCCTTCATACTTCAGTTTATTTCTGCAGTGCCAAGTCACAACAGAAGTCGTCAGAGGACACTACAAAAACATTCACAGGCATTATAAAAGATAATTAGTAAAAGTTATTTATGTAAGAGTTAACAGATTAAATGTTGGTGATTAAATTAAATGTGAGTAGCTAGTTTTGGCTATCAGCAGCAAACTGGTTGATCCACTATGAGAAGGTGCTATTCATAAGACTGAGCTAAATACAGCTCCTCAGGCTGAAGAAGTCTTTCGGATGAAATACAAAACGTTTCTACCGGTACAAAATTTTTTAATGTCCAGAGGACCTGACTTCACTTTTTTTTAGACATATTCCAGTATCTTAGCGTATATGTTGAATAATATATGTTGAATAATTTAAAAATACATCCTCAGTCTAAGCTGATATTACACGGTTGAAGTAAAATTAGTTTTTATTTTTATGTGTCGCTTTTTTATTGAAACAAAAACAAATCGATCTGTTTCTACCGGAGCTAAACAGTGAGACACCACCGGAAGTGAACATGGCGCTGGTAGTTAGCTGGTTAGCTCTAATGGCTCTACCTGCGTGTTTGCATGAATATTTAAAATTGTGTTAGAATCATTAGTTAAGACTTAAACTGAATCGGATAGTTACATTGATCGATTGATTGTGTTTTATTTAATAAATATGGTAACTTACCGGGATCATAACATGTTTCCGTTTTAGTCGGAGCTTCACAGTGTGACACCAGCTTAAGTCAACAAGGTGCTAGCAGCGTTAGCATAGTTAGCTCTGTGTTTGTTGTTGTTCATGTGTGTGTGTGTGAGAGGTGGATGTTTGAGTGTGTGCAGCAACAATGTCTTCAGTTCAGTCTCTGAGAGAGTTTATCAGCGAGCGACTAACTGCTGCTGCTGAAGAAATATTCACAGAGTTTGAAAAAACCATCGTCCAGTACGAGGAAGAGATCGATCGTCAGCGCAGACTGCTGGACATCACCTGGAAACCTCAGACACACCTGCACACAACAGGTAGGAGCTGCAGCTGCAGGAGGGAAACAGCTGTTTATTCAGCTCACATTTAAATTTACAGGTTCACACTTGTAGCCGGACGGGTGTGTTTAAAAATAGGCGCAGATGAGGCTTGGGGACAATTTTACACAGTGAGACAAATTGCACAGTTTGTTTAATTAAAAATGTTAAGTTAAAAACACACTTTATAAGACAGTTATGATGACTCCATTCAATAAAAGTGCAATTCAGAGCAGTACATATAAAAAAGGGAAACCCCACAGACAACTGTACACCAAGCCAGAATGTTGAGTATTCAGTTACTGCATTACACCTCAGGAGGGCGCTGTAACCTAGTGTATGATTGCTTAGTCAGAGAGTCAGAGAGTCTTTATTGTCATTTGCACCGCATGTGGTACATGTGATGAAAACGAGATTATGTACACGAGGTCCCAGTTACATCCAACAACAAATGCAAGAGAAAAACAGTAATAACATCTAGAACTAACTAAGAAAAGCATCAACTAGTAATACACTAAGCTTAATATAGTGGAAATAAACAGCAGCACGAACATACCATACCATACCATTTTATTTATAAAGCACTTTAAACAGGAACAAGTCCACACCAAAGTGCTGGACAAACAAACACGCAACAGGTAACACAGACAATGAAGTACAACACGAAAAACATAAAAACATTGCAGATCATAAATCAAACGATCCAGTACAAATCAGCTGGCATTGAAAGCAATGGAGTAGTAGTGAGTTTTTAACCGGGATTTGAAAACCGAGAGGGAGGGGGCCTGTTTGATGAGCAGCGGTAACTCGTTCCAGAGTCTTGGGCCTGCTACAGAGAACGCCCTGTCACCCCTGCGCTTAAGGCGAGTTTCTGGAACTATTAAGAGTACCTGATCCTCTGACCTCAAAGCACGTGGAGGGACATATGGGTGTATCAGATCCGAGAGATAGGCGGGGGCGAGACTGTTCAGCGATTTGTAGACATACATGAGAATTTTGAATTGGATTCGAAGATGAACCGGTAGCCAGTGAAGGGAGGCCAAGACTGGTGTAATGTGCTCTCTTTTGCGTGTGCTGGTTAAAAATCGGGCAGCTGCGTTCTGAACCAGTTGTAATCGTGCAATGGTGGCTTGACTGACGCCAAACAGAAGTGAATTGCAGTAATCAAGCCTAGATGTAATGAATGCGTGAATCACTGTCTCCAGGTGCTTTTTGGATAATATGGGCTTCAGCTTAGACAGACGCCTCAGCTGGAAAAAACAGGATTTGACGATCATGTTTACATGACTGTTGAGTTTCATGGAAGGATCCATTATCACTCCCAGATTTTTGACTTTTTGTTTTTCGGACAGGGGTAGAGCAGACAGGTCAATGCAGTGGTTTGAGGTTGTGTCATTGGGAAGGAACAATATGGCTTGAGTTTTTACAAACATGAGTTTGTATGAGCAGATGGTCACAGATGAATACAGCAACAAGAAAACAGATCAGCATCAGCATGATGTGATATTTTGCAGTGTTTATTTTTTATTTTATTTTTATTTATTCATGAGTCTAACAGCCTCAGGGTAGAAGCTGTTCCTCAGTCTAGTGGTTCTACATTTGATGCTCCTCAACCTCCGTCCTGAGGGGAGTGGGGCAAAGAGTGAGTGTGCTGGGTGAGTGAGGTCTTTCATGATGCAGGTGGCTCTTTTCCTGCATCTGGAGGTGTAAATGTCTGTGATGGTGGGGAGACTGACTCCAACAGACTTCTGTGCAGCCTTCACCACTCTCTGCAGAGCTTTCCTCTCTTCAACTGTGCAGCCTCCATGCCACACGTTGATGCTGGAGCACAGGATGCTCTCCACTGCACACCTGTAGAAGGAGGTGAGGACTGGGCTGCTCAGACCAGCTCGTCTCAGCCGTCTGAGGAAGTAGAGTCTCTGATGACCTTTCTTGATCAGGCTGGTGGTGTTGTTGCTCCAGCTGAGGTTATCATTCATGTGTACACCCAAGTATTTGTAGCTGGAGACCACTTCCACTGCAGACCCACCTATTTTCAGTGGGGCATGGTTGTGTTTGTTCCTTCTGAAGTCCACAATCATCTCCTTTGTCTTCTTCACATTCATGTGAAGATTGTTCTCTTTGCACCAGCTCTCCAGGTGTTCCACCTCCTGTCTGTAGCTGGACTCATCATTGTTTGTAATGCATCCCACCACCGCTGTATCATCTGCAAACTTAACAATATGACAGCCTGGAAGTGTGGCTGTACAATCATATGTGAGCAGAGTGAACAGAAGGGGGCTCAGCACACATCCCTGAGGAGAGCCAGTGCTGAGGGTTATGGTGGAGGAGGAGAAGTTGTGGATCTTCACGGACTGTGGTCTGTCTGTTAAGAAGTCTAGTACCCAGTTACAAATAGAGGGGCTTAGTCCAAGTGTAGATAGTTTGTCTATCAGAGTTTGGGGGATCATGGTGTTGAAGGCAGATGTGAAGTCCACAAAGAGCAGACGCACGTATGAGTCTTTCTGATCCAGGTGGGTGAGAGCAGTGTGGACCACGGAAGAAATGGCGTCCTCTGTTGATCGGTTCTCACGGTATGCGTATTGATGAGGGTCCTCATTGATGTTGACGGTTGCCTTGATGTGGGACATGACCAGTTTCTCAAACATTTAGCGACTATCGGGGTGAGGGCCACCGGTCTATAGTCATTCAGACCAGTCACTGTGGAGCTCTTTGGGACTGGGATGATGGTCGCGGTCTTCAGGCAGGTGGGAACTAACTCCAGTGCAAGTGAGGTGGTGAAGATGTCAGCCAGCACCTCACAGAGCTGGTCCGCACATTCCTTCAGAACTTTCCCTGGGATGTTGTCTGGTCCGGTTGCTTTATGAGGATTAATCTTTCTGAGACTGCCTCTCACTTCTGCTGCGGACACCCTGAGATGCTCTTCATCTGGTGATGAGGTGAGTCTGGTGCTAGCTGGTCTGTTTGGATCATCAAAACGTGCATAAAACTTATTGAGGGCATCAGGCAGAGATGGGTCCCTGGGGCATTGTTTGTTTTTGCCTTTGTAATCTGTTATGCATTTAATACCCTTCCACATGCTCCGTGGGTCTTGTGAGGTGAACTGTCCCTCGATCCTCTGTGCATACGTGGCCTTGGCCTTCTTAATGCCATCCTTCAGTTCATTCCTGCTTTTCCTCAGCTCCACTTTATCTCCTGACTTGAATGCAGTGTCTCTGGCTGCTAACAAGGCGTGAACTTCTCTATTTAACCAGGGTTTCCGGTTTGGGTAGGATTTCACATATTTTTTTATGGATACATTCTCAGAGCATGTACTGATGTAACCCAGGACTGAGGAAGCATACAGTTCCATGTCCACTGAACTTCCATCAGTAGCTGCTTCCCTGAAAACAGACCAGTTTGTCCTCTCAAAACAGTCTCTCAACAAGGGGGAACTATCTTGAGGCCAGATTGTTATTTGTCTTTGTTCCGGCTTGGACCGCCTGAGTGGGGGGAGTTCTCTTGGCGCCAGGATCAGAGACTCGTGGTCGGAAGCTCCGAGCGCTGGGCGTGTCTTCGCCGTGTATGCCCCCTTTACATTTGTGTAGACTTGGTCGAGTGTTTTATCTCCTCTCGTAGCTGTGAAGACGTTCTGTGAAGACGTTAGAAGAAGAGTTGAAGTAAAGCATGGTTCTGAAGTTCATGCCTGCGTCCTGCTGCATTATTACCTCGTGATATCGGTACACCACAAATTGGCGACGAGGATGGCGAATGTTGTGCCTCTTCCTGAATTGTTTCTACCATCCGCCGGACAACCTGCAATTCAGTTCGACATGTGGATGAGGATGTTTGAAAACGTTGGTTACGTATTGTAACCCCAGATTCTACGACTGTTTGCGGAGCCCTTTAGCTCACTATTGGATTACTCTCATCGCGTCAGCGTCATACTGAATAACTTTTAGTCCATGCCCACCTGCAGTGTGGGCCCCGCCCCGTGTGTACTTCACCCCACCACACGGAAGGATCTACCTCGAACAACTCATCATTCAGCCGTTCAAGATCCAATGGGGCCCACAAGCTAAAGGGCTCCGCAAACAGTAGTAGAATCTGGGGTTACAATACGTAACCAACGTTCTACTTCCTGTTTGCGTTCGCCCTTTAGCTCACAATGGGCTCTTTGCACCTACGGCGCTGACGTCACATCCGCCTGAGCGGATGCGGCTCGCTAGCTTCCGCTTTGAGGAACTTACAGCTAGAAAAGAGAAACTCGCGTTTCAGAAGCAAGTTAAACATGATCACGAACACTGTTGTGTCCCTAAGCATGCTGGTGTAATGGTCTTTTAAGTTTCCACGGACTTTTTTTCGGATTTTTCTTTTTTTTTTTCGGATTCTTTTAATTTTCCACGGAGGATCCTCCAGACACAAAAAATTGCAAGTCTGCGAGTTCACATTGAGCGTGCAATCCGTTGTACACATGTATGTGTATATACACATATATATTATGTGTATATGCACATGTATGTGTATATAAACATATATATTTTGTGTATATGCACATGTATGTGTATATACACACATATATATTATGTGTATATATACACAATATATATGTGTATATATATTATGTGTATACTGTATATACAGACGTATGTGTATAAACACATACTGTATATTATGTGCATATACAGTACACATATATGTGTATTAGGGATGTGCCGATCAGGTTTTTTGAAACCGATACCGATACCGATCACCTATGTGTGACGATCACCGATACCGATCACAATTACCGATTGCCTATATGTGAGCCGATCACATAAACCGATCACCGATCACCGATCAAATGGCTTACCTGTAATTTATGAGTGCTGCTTCTGGCTACAAGATCTGAAAACTTTTCAGATCTTGTAGCCAGAAGCAGCACTCATGTTATTTTCAGAACCATAAAATCACCATAATTCAGACAAAAACATATTTTTACTAATTTATTTCAGAGAACAAAGTAAATAAAAGTAATTATCAACTGCATTATCAAAGAAAAATGTTTACCTTACTAACTTTCAATAAAAAAAAGGTTTTTTATTGTTTTTAAAAAAAAACACATCTATTACTTCATATAAAAAACTAAAATACCCCATTTGCTACTTAAAGCTGCACTGTTGGCTGTTTTTACAAATGGCTTTATAAATACGTAAAGTATCATTATTATTATTTTTAAATAATTTCGTGCTTTTTTGAACAACTTCCTGCGGGAACCAGGTGGCGGTAATGCGCTTAATATGAGTTCGCCAACCGCCATTCAACTCTATAGAAGAAGAAGAAGAACCAGGAAATACCGCCTCCGCCATTTTACATTCAGTTCCACACTCGGCACTCGGCTTTTGGAGGACTGTTTCTCCCATAAGAGGATGCCTCATACGGATAAATTAACTGGAAACACTCCCTGAACTCTGTGAATGTCTCAGGACTGGAGCAGCAGCCGCGATCGCTCCGCCGAGCGCTCCTACAGCGCCGCGCGAGACCAGCAGCTCATGGTATGAGCTAAGGCTAACATGCTAAACCGGACCTGCAGCAGACAGCCGGCTTTGTGCGATCAGAGGTTCCTGGAGCTCGCCTCGATGTCGGACTGGAAGCAGAAGATATCGGGGGACACCCAGCTAACTTGGAATAACAAAGCCGACAGCCTTTTTGAAGCCGCAGCTAAACTGGACTGCCCGTAACTGCGCAGCGGAGCGGACTCGGTGGGGCTACTCGGTGGGGCTACATGCTAACAGGTGTTGCTTATGGCGGCGCTGGCAGACGGCTTTTGGTAAGTTATTAAAACGTATTAAAACATTTTAATGACGAATTAGGTTTGTTGTGTTGAAGGACTTCGTTGAAATTCTTCCACGAGGTACTTTTTCGTCGCACGTTTTGCAGTTAGCAAACTTCGCATCACAGGCTCTGTGATCGGTAATTGAAGGCAAAAGCCGATCACATCCGCTTTAATGATTATCGGTGACGATTGATCGGTTTCCGATCGATCGGCACATCCCTAATGTGTATACATATATATTGTGTATATATACATAACATTGTTGATAGCATGATAACAATTGATATCC
>JBBPBX010053415.1:0-13012 GCA_038048925.1 Garcialebias charrua | reverse complement strand
ATTTATAAATTTAAAATATATATATATATATATATATATATTTTAAATAAATAGATAAATGTACAGTACTGTACAGTCACCAAGCACTTAGCCTATCCTAACACAGTTTTTAAAGATGAAGGAGTGAGTTGAATTGTCTCCCTCCTCCCTAGCAGGCTCCATTCACATAAAGGGAGCTAGCTCCCTTTATGTGAAAGGGAGACAATTCAACTCACTCCTTCATCTTTAAAAACTGTGTTAGGATAGGCTAAGTGCTTGGTGACTGTACAGTACTGTACATGTATTCATTTATAAAAAATAAAAAAAACATTATTTTTTTGTATGTGATCCGACTTACGTCATTTGACATACGAACGGTCCTTAGGTCCGGAACTTGTTCGTAAGTCGAGGACTCCCTGTATTTACATATGTAACCTGTCTTGAAATGTGACCTTGCAAGTAAAATGCCAGATGTAAATTTTCAGCTGCCATAAGTTGTGGTTCTTTTGAGTAAACAACATCAGAGAACAAGATAATTTCTCCAACATTTAACCCGAGTATTATTCTATTGAGAACAAAAGCACTATAATGATGACTCATACTTATTTAATCAAACTTAATCAAAATCTAATGTGTTTTTTAACCAGCTATATGCTGCAAATTATAATAGTTATGAGCAAAAAGTCAATTAAGTCAATTATCTTTCAAGTTAAGATTTTACATTTAAGGATAATATAGAAAAATTATCTGGGCATCAAATGTTTTTAAAATTATAAAAACAAAACTTGACACAAACAGCTTCCATAAATTTAAGAAACGCTGCCAATCAAGTGAAATTGTCAATCAGGAAAGGCATAAGCAATTATCTCTAAGATACTGGCCATATGCCTCACAATCACAAAGCCCTTTTCACAAAATGTCTTAGTTTTAAAGAGTAACAAAGGTATAAAAAATAAATAAATAAAAGAGTACGGTGTTTGAAATGCTGTGGTCTTTAATGAGGTCATCATTTAAAAAAAGAAAAGAAAAGTACAAAACTGGAGGGAAAAAAAGTAAATCCAAAAACAAAAACCTAGGACAAAATTCCTGAAGCACAATCGATGTCATCCTTCAAGTAACTACATTTAGAGATCTAAAAAAGCTAAGTCTGGTCCTCTGGACATTAAAAAAACAAAACAAAACAAAAAAGTAGAAACGTTTCGTCTTTCGTCCGAAAGACTTCTTCAGTCTGAGCTGCTGTATTCAGCTCAGTCTTATAAATAGCACCCTCTCACAGTGGATCAACCAGTTTGCTGATGACAGCCGAAACCAGCTGCTCACATGATCAAGGAGGACCATCAGCCTAACGATGGATCGTTAGCACCCTGATGGTTGTTTGCTATTCACAGAGGGCTGAGTGATACTAGCAATAACAGCATTGTAAGAGGGGGACAGTTGAACCCGGAGGCCTCCACCCCTGTTTAATGATGGACGGTTTCTTTTCACAAAGATGGCCTCCTTTACTCCTCTCTCAAACCATCGTTCCTCTCTATCAAGGATGTGAACATCTTCATCCCTGAAAGAGTGACCGCTGGCGTGGAGATGAGTGTAGACTGCAGAGTCCTGACCTGATGATGTTGATCTTCTGTGCTGGGCCATCCTTTTGGCCAGTGGCTGTTTAGTTTCCCCGATATAAGACTGATCACAGCCCTCCTGACACTGAACAGCATACACAATATTACTCTGTTTGTGCCGGGGGACTGGATCTTTGGGATGATCAAAGTCAAAGTCAAAGTCAACTTTATTGTCAGAACTGCAATATGTACAGGACATACACAGGACCGAAATTGCGTTTCTCTCAGTCCCTCGGTGCAACAGTAACCATCTAAACACTAAACACTAAAACATTTAATACACATAAGCATAAAATAGTAAAAAAGTGTAACACTGTCCTGAGTTTTTTCATAATAGTATAAAAGTATGAAAATTTGAACCAGTGAATGATGAATTTTATGAATTTATGAACCAGTCTTTGCCGTAATGTATTTTGGGGTTTAAAAGCCACTGGGACGTTGTGTTTAGAAAATAAACGTCTCAATGTCTCTGAAACTCCTGCAACATACGGAATGACCACTGGTCTGGGTTCCTTCTTTTCACCTGATGGTTGGCTGGAGTCCTGTTTGGGTTTCTTCTCTGCTTTCAGGAAGGCCCAGTTAGGATATCCACATTTCTCTAGAGCCTGTTTTGTGTGTGATTTCTCCTTCTGTCTGGCTGCTGAGTTAGTGGGGACGCTGTCTGCTCTGTGGTACAGAGTCCTGATGACTCCTAACTTGTGCTCCAGAGGGTGATGGGAGTCAAACTGTAAATACTGGTCTGTGTGTGTGGGTTTGCGGTACACCTCAGTTTGCAAATTTCCTCTATCAGAAACTGAGACCTCACAGTCCAAGAAAGCCAACCTGCCATTTTTTACATCTTCTCGTGTGAACTTGATATATTTATCCACAGAGTTGATGTGATCAGTGAAATGTTGGACTTCCTGAGATTTAATTTTAACCCAGGTGTCGTCAACATACCTGAACCAATGACTTGGTGGTCTCCCTGAAAAGGATGTCAAAGCTCTCTTTTCTACCTCCTCCATGTACAGGTTGGCAACAATAGGAGAAACTGGAGACCCCATAGCACACCCATGTTTCTGCCTATAATATTGCTCCCCATATGTGAAGTAGGTTGACTGCAGGCACAGTTTCAAGAGTTGACACAGTTGTTCTGTGGAAAGCGTGGTCCTGCTGCTCAGAGTGGTGTCTGATTTTAACCTTAAACAGACCACCTCTACTGCCTCATCAACAGGAATGCACGTAAAGAGTGATGTGACATCAAAAAAGGACCATTGTTTCATCAGTCTCCATGATGACATCCCTCACATTATCCACAAAGTCCATGGTGTTCTGTATGAGGTGTTCTGAGCTGCCACCTTTTGTTTTGTTTTTTTAATGTCCAGAGGACCAGACGTAGCTGTTTTAGATTTTTCTACCTGGATTATTGAGCATGCATCAGTGCATTTAGAGCTGGTTCTACATGCTGTTCAATCGTAAAGGTACGGTGTGTCTTACCAAGCAGAGAGGTGAGGAACGCCCCGGAGCAGGAAGCCAACATCTGCTGCAGAGGAGTAATGCCATCACTGTCAGGACGAGCAGGATTTTGACCACTCATACTGTCTTCTAAAAACAAAATGTACAGTATGACATCCAATATACAAGTAATTTAATACGTGCATATATATTTAGTTTAAAAATATAATAAGTCATAGCTGAGTTTTAATGCTATAGGACTATCCCCTTATCAAATTATCTTTCTCTCTCGTTAACGTTGTTAGCTGATTAACTTAATTAACCTACCTACTAAAATAGATCAGCGACGTTTTTCATTAACATGTTACTCATATTCCATTTTGATATTTTTTGTTTCCTAAAAGTACTACCATAACCGCTGCCCCAAAGGCTCTAATAGTACTGTAAAACGCTAGTCAAACTCGTGTGTATGATCTGACCCAAGCTAGCATGTGTTTGCGTTTATTATATGTGTGTTTGTCTGTTTACGCCGCAAATGTTACAAGATGACGTAAAGGTGTCGTAAACAGTTGTTTTAGTTCAGCACATTCTTGACTTTTTCCATTCACGTTCACTTTAACTGCATTTAAACTATAATTTATTATTATATAAATATTCACATTACCTGTATTTAGACTTGTTTATTTTCTATATGTGTAATTTCATTATTTTAAATTGTTCTTATTCGTTTAAGTATCGAAACTTCACAGTCGAACATACGGGCTGCATTTACTTGAAATAAAAGTTGCCAAACTTGATGAGATATCCGTTCACCGCACAACTCAAAGTTTGAAAGTAATGACGATATAATAAACAAAATATCATTAAAAATGCTAAAAAATAACAAGTTTTCAATACACTAAAAGTTTTTACTTCATGAAATTTTAATAATTTGTGTGCTTTTTGAAGTAAAAACCGAAAACTAGAGAATACAACAGAAAGCAAGAAACATGGCAACCCATGCCTGACGACACTGCTGGATTTAAAAGCGGGAACTGACCGTTAAAAAAAAATACTACGACGACTACTACGAGTGACACGAAGTTTTAAAGGACGTCCAACTGGTTGCTTTGAACGACTTTGTAACTTTGAGGTTACGAGAATGAAAATTCAAGCAAATTCAGGATCCTTATTTTTGTTTAAGAAATGATGGAAACGTGTAAAACCGTCTGGAAGTAAGGTACCTGAACAAGCAACTTTTGCTGCAACTTTGGTGTATCTGTGCTGAACGTAAGTCTGTTGATTTAAACCGGAAACACATTCAGTTTATCTAAAATGTTACATTGTTTTTGTTCCTGCTTTGTTTGTAAATAACTTTTTTTTTAACTAAGCTGGCAAAGACTTTATGGGGAAGGAGACGACCTTTTAATTCTCTGTGAAAGAGGAAAAACATGAAACCGGAACCCTCCCAGAAGCATCCAGGACCTGACTGGCAAGGTTCGGGTTTTCTTTATTAATGTTTTGTTAAACTAGTAGTTTCCATGTTTGGTAATGTCAAACTCAATTTAAAATACTTTTTTTTTTCGGGTTTCATTCAGGCCTCCCTTGTAAAAGAGATATGTGATCTCAGTGGGATTTGCCTGATTAAATAAAAGTTAATAAATAAATACCATAAGAGAACTTCCAATATTTGCACATTTAAAAGCGTTTGAAAAACATTGTTGGTGTTTAATTTCTACAGTTTTGTAGTCACATCTGTTAGTAAAACATTGTACTTCAACTACCATTACAATGTACCGGTACACCATATATCAGAGTTGCCTGCTTTTTAAACTTTAAAGATTTTATAGAAAAGTTCAGTCACTTCTCATTTTTAGGTTTATACTTTTGACTTGTTCAGTAATGTTTAATTTCTCAATTACTAACATGGCTCCTAACATTTTTAGATTTACAGTAATGAGGACCCCACCACCACCAATAATAATAATAATAATGAATTCAATTTATAACGCACTTTTCATTAATGAAAATCTCAAAGTGCTACAAGGTGCAACAGAATTAAATGTCAATAAAACAAATAATAAAACAATTAAAATCAATAACAGTATCAGCTAAGATCAAAAGTAGAATCATGAGGAGGTAGAGTATGCTCGGTTGAAAAGAAAGGTCTTCAAGCCGCTCTTAAAGTCAACCACAGACTGTGGGGCTCTCAGACAGTCAGGAAGAGAGTTCCACAGGCGGGGGGCAGCCACACTGAAAGCCCGGTCTCCCATGGTCCTTAATTTGGTTCTCGGAATGTGAAGGAGATTACTGTTCTGTGACCGCAGCGACCGGGTGGATGAGTATGGAATAAGAATATCCTTCAGATAATCTGGTGAAGTTCCGTGTAAGCATTGATGTGTAATGAGAGCAGTTTTGTACTGAATTCTGTAGGCGACAGGAAGCCAATGAAGGTTATGGAGAATGGGCGTAATATGTTCAAATTTACGAACTCTCAACAAGATCCTTGCTGCACTGTTTTGAATATATTGAAGTTTCTGAAGGTTTTTGCCAGGGATTCCAATAAACAGGGAGTTGCAGTAGTCGAGCCTGGAGGAGACAAAAGCATGGACGAGCTTCTCAGCATCGGAAAAAGTTAGGGATGGGCGAAGTCTGGAGATGTTTTGAAGATGGAAGAAGCAAGTTTTAAACAGAAGCTTAATAATAATAATAATAATAATAATAATAATAATAATGTCCTTTTTTGTCATCTGTGTATGTTTCCCATACACAGATGAAATTCGTCTCTGCATTTAACCCAACCACCACCAGGTGGTGCAGTGAGCAGCCATAGAAAGCGCCCGGGGAGCTGGAGAAATAGGTGTGCACTCATAGACACCCCAAGGAGTGTAGTGGCCGGGGCGCGAACCCGCGTCCTTCGGGTCCCAAGTCGGAAGCCCTGCCACTACACCATCTTGGCTCCTTTAATGTGATTCTCAAATGTAAGAATGGAGTCCATTTTTATTCCAAGATTAGTAACGGAGGTGGAGAGGGGGATGTTTTGTCCAGAAAAGGAAAGTGTTGTTATAGGAGATGTTTGTACCAAATTCACATCTCTCCATTATTCTTTGCAAAGTTTGACCGTAATGTCTTATCTTAATGCAACTCATTTACTTTGATTTCGTTTGTCTTTTTCTTTGCAACGTGGTACATTTTTAGTTAAAAAATGTCTAATATGCTTCCTGAAAAGTTCTTTTCATCACTAAATCCAATGTACATGTTGGTGTCGTTTGTTTATACATACCGTAGTTTGCACAAGAAAGTGAAGCATTCCTGACGCTATCTTTGCAGAGTTTAACCATGGCAAAATTGTGGGCTCAATCCTCTCATTATACGAGACAAAAGTCAAATACTGAGATAGTTTCGATGCAGTGAAGGTTAGAAGATCAAAGTGTTAGGAACTGATCCATATGAAACAAAAGTAGGTTGATTTTAGTAAAGTGCTATGTGTTGTCATCATTGTGTGTTCCCATACAAAGACGAAACTGGCTGTCTGCATTTAACCCATCACATCTGGGATACATGCAGATGGAGCAGTGGGCAGCTATGTAAGTGCCCGGGGAGCAATTTGGGATAAGGGGTCCTGTTCAGAGACACCAGTGTGAGTGTGAGTTTTTAGTTAGTTTAGCGTTTTTAGAGGGAGTTTTAAAGCTTTTTAAACTTCCAGCCTAGATTGTAAAAAAAAAACATTTTGACACTTATCCTGTGACACTCGTATAACAGCAATAAATTAGTAAAACTTCAACACTAGTTCTTCAGAGTTGTGATTGAGTTGTGTAATAAAAGTAACAAACTATTTTGTTATGACTTTCATAAAAATAAGTGCAAGAAAATATCTCAGGTGATGTCCTGGTGCATGCTCAATAATACAGGTAGATAAATCCGAGATGGTGTAGAGGCAGGGCAGCCCACGCGGTCCCCGGCCGTCCGTGAGAGCCGGGAGATCGCACCGCCAACTGAGTTTAAGCTCCATTTACCATTACCATCTAAAGGAAGCCATCTTTGTGAAGATAACTCGTCCATCATTAAACAGAGGTGGCGGCCTCAGTTCAATGGCCTCCTCTTACAATGCTGTTATTGCAAGTATCACTCAGCCCTCTGTGTGAATATCAAGCGGCCATCGGGGGACTAATGCTCAAGTGTTAGGCTGATGGTCCTCCTTTTGCATGTAAACAGCTAGTTTTGTTTGTCACCAGCAAACTGGTTGATGCACTATGAGAAGGTGCTGCTTATAGACTTATAGGCTGCTTAAGACTGAAAGGCTCTGCATACTCCATCCAAAGTGCTGAAATCGGCTCTCATCATCATAGTTGCATAACGAAAATTTAGTAATTTTGTTTGCAGAGCAGCTTCGCCTGCCTTCTCTCGACTCGGGGCCTTGGTCGAACTTTTTCTTACAAGCGTATGTGCCAAGTATTGTATGATTGGTCAGGAGTTTGTGGGCGTGTGTGTCAGTGCGGAAATGCACTCTGACATTCAGCTGTACAACTGAATAAACACATTAAATTAATCAAATGGCCAAAAATTCCTGGATGTAGATCGTGCAGAGTCTGCAAACATTATGTATGAAGGAGTCTGCCTGCTTAAAAGTTTGACGCTCTCTTCATGATAGATCTGTGGCCAAACGGCAGATGCAGGGACTGAGTGGAGACTCTAGCCAGAGAAAAACCTGTGCAGTGACGTATACTGCAGTGGGAGGGGTTTCCTAGGAGCTCTGCGTCTCATGGATTATGAAAGGTGTTTGCGAAAACGGTTGTCCCTCAGCCACTTGACCGCAAGTCGACTGTTCGGTTTCGGATGGAGTATGCCGGGCCCTTGAGTTTTTTCAACTTCTCAGACTGAGGAATTATTTTGGATTAAAGACAAAATGTTTAAACAAAGAAAAATCTATTCGGAGGACCTGATTCAACCTTGTTAGATACCTTAGGCAATTTTCTCCAAACCCATCACATTCATAAAATACAGATGAATACATGACATTAGACCTTAAAGTTCAAAATTGAATCCTACTGTAACTGATTTAGGGCTGGGCGATATTTTTTTTAAATTTACCCTTTATTTATACAGGTATTCTCATTGAGCCAAGAGAACTCATTTTTAAGAGAGACCTGTTTAGGGAGCAGATGGTGGGGGTTAAGGGCCTTGCTCAGGGGCCCAGAGTGGGGCGAATGAGGGTGGAGGCAGGTGTGGGTGTTTCACCTTTTCCACCCACATTTTTTTGATATTGTCAGTACCGGGGCTTGAACCGGTGATCTACCGATCACAGGCCCATCGTTTCTAACCTCTGCGCCACCACTCCCCCAATATCTCGATAATTTAAAAACATCCATCCATTGTCTTCCGCTTATCCGGGGTCGGGTCGTGGGGGTAGCAGCCTAAAGGCCGAGATACACTTGAGCGTCCTCAGGTACGCCACTCTACGCGCGCATTTTGTGCGCATGTGTTTTGCTGCTATACTTCAGAAACTATCGCGCACGCGGACGTAAAAAAAAAAGCTTTGCGCGTACATGCCCTGAGGGGCTACGCTTTTGCCTTGACGTACATACGCTGCGTATAGCGTATCGTGAGGACGCTCGAGTGTATCTCGGCCTTAAGGAGGCTCAGACTTCCCTCTCCCCAGCCACTTGGGCCAGCTCTTCCGGGGGAATCCCAAGGCGTTCCCAGGCCAGCCGAGAAACATAGTCCCTCCAGCGTGTCCTGGGTCTTCCTCTGGGTCTTCCTCTGGGTCTTCCTCTGGGTCTTCCTCTGGGTCTCCTCCCGGTGGGACATGCCCGGAACACCTCACCAGGGAGGCGTCCAGGAGGCATCCTAACCAGATGCCCGAGCCACCTCAACTGGCTCCTCTCGATGTGGAGAAGCAGCGGCTCTACTCCGAGTCCCTCCCGGATGACTGAGCTTCTCACCCTATCTCTAAGGGAGAGTCCAGCCACCCTGCGGAGAAAACTCATTTCAGCCGCTTGTATCCGAGATCTCGTTCTTTCGGTCACAACCCAAAGCTCATGACCATAGATGAGGGTGGGAACGTAGATCGATCGGTAAATTGAGAGCTTTGCCTTTTGACTCAGCTCTCTCTTCACCACGACAGACCGGTACAGCGCCCGCTTCACTGCGGATGCTGCACCTATCCGCCTATCGATCTCACGCTCCAGTTTTCCCTCATTCGTGAACAAGACCCCGAGATACTTAAACTCCTCCACTTGGGGCAGGACCTCCTCCCCGACCCGGAGAGGGCATGCTACCCTTTTCCGGCTCAAGACCATGGCCTCGGATTTGGAGGAACTGATCCTCATCCCGGCCGCATCACACTCGGCTGCAAACCGCTCCAGCGAAAGCTGTAGATCACGATCTGATGAAGCCAATAGGACCACATCATCTGCAAAAAACAGAGAAGTGATTCTAAGGCCACCAAAACGGATCCTCTCAACACCTTGGCTGCGCCTAGAAATTCTGTCCATAAAAGTTATGAACAGAATCGGTGACAAAGGGCAACCTTGGCGGAGTCCAACTCTCACTGGAAACGAGCCTGACTTACTGCCGGCAATGCGGACCAAGCTCTGACACCGGTCATACAGGGACCTAACAGCCCGTATCAAAGGGCCTGGTACCCCATACTCCCGGAGTACCCCCCACAGAACCCCCAGAGGGACGCGGTCGAATGCCTTCTCCAAGTCCACAAAGCACATGTAAACTGGTTGGGCAAACTCCCACGCGCCCTCCAGGACCCTGCTGAGGGTGTAGAGCTGGTCCAGTGTTCCACGACCAGGACGAAAACCACACTGCTCCTCCTGAATCAGAGGTTCGACTATCCGACGGACCCTCCTCTCCAGAACCCCTGAATAGATAGATAGATAGATAGATAGATAGATGATAGATAGATGATAGATAGATGATAGATAGATGATAGATAGATGGATAGAGGATAGATAGATGGATAGTTTTATTTGTCCCCGTAGGGAAATTAGTTTGCAACATTGTCAGCAGGCATTTACATAATGGACATACTTATACAAACATGACATTAACATCCATCATTACAGCAAACACATTTGTGCTCAGTATGTCATGATACCTGGGCGGCCGTGGTGTAGTGGTAATGGCAGTCGTCTCCCGATCGGAAAGTTGGCGGTTCGACTCCCGGGACCCGCACCATGTGTCGTTGTGTCCTTGGGCAAGACACTTAACCCTGAGTTGCTCCCGGTAGGACTGGAAAGCACCTTGCATGGTAGTCTGCCGCCACCGGTTTATGAATGTGTGTAGCATTCAATATATGTGTAGCACTTTGAGATTTTCAGTAATGAAAAGTGCCTTATAAATTGAATTAATTATTATTATTATTATTATACCTTAGTATTATTTATTGATTTAATTGCTTGTGGTATGAAAGAAAATTTTGTTCTGTTTCTTGAGAATAAAGGAAGGCCGTACCTTCGCCCTGAAGGAAGCAGCTCAAATGAAGATCTTAGGGGATGTGTGTCGTCTGCTATAATCTTGTTTGCCTTCCTCATAACTCTGTCCATGTATACGTTTTCCATACTTGGCAGAGTGGTCCCTAACAGTTTGCTGGCTGTAGTTACTATACTTCTCAATGATTTCTTCTGAGCCTCTGTAGCATTGCCAAACCAACATATGTTACAAAATGTTAAAATACAGACCTTACCAGAGAGGCTTAAGATTTAAAATATCAATATAATTTAATTCACGATATAAAATGAGACTATATCGATATAAAAATATTTGGCAGCACGGTGGCACAACTGGAAGAGCTGCTGCCTCTCAGCGAGCAGGTCCCCGGTTCAAATCACGGTCCGGGGGCCTTTCTGGGTGGAGTTTGCATGTTCTCTCCGTGCATGCGTGGGTTTTCTCCGGGTGCTCTGGTTTCCTCCCACAGTCCAAAAACACGCATGTTAGGTTGATTGGTAACTCTAATTGACCCTGGGTGTGAGTGAGACAGGTCCCTCTTGTAAATGAGTCCCCGTGGCTCAACGAGGCTAGCCTGTATAAATAAAGGTTGAATGAATGAATACTAATAAATCTGCCAGTTTTTCCTTCCCAGTCACCTTAATGCCACCCCTCCTTCTTTTCCCTCACTTGAGTACAAACCGGCCCCTCTCCTGCTGCTTGCAGCACCTGAATCTATTTGAATTACAAAGCTGAGCTTAGATATGCAGATATTTTTGTTGACCAAGGGGTCGTTTACACTGCGCATATGTTGAGTGAAACCGCACCTTTCTACGGAGCCCTTCTGGTGTCATGGTAGGAAATAAAATTATTGAGTGGCCACGTGAAAGTATTAAGTGGCCACGTGAAAGTATCAAGTGGCCACATGATAATTATCGAGTGGCCACGTGAAAGTATTAAGTGGCCACGTGAAAGTATTAAGTGGCCACTTGAAAGTATTAAGTGGCCACGTGAAAGTATTAAGTGGCCACGTGAAAGTATTAAGTGGCCACGTGAAAGTATTAAGTGGCCACATGATAATTATCAGTGGCCACGTGAAAGTATTAAGTGGCCACGTGAAAGTATTAAGTGGCCACGTGAAAGTATCAAGTGGCCACATGATAATTATCGAGTGGCCACGTGAAAGTATTAAGTGGCCACGTGAAAGTATTAAGTGGCCACGTGAAAGTATCAAGTGGCCACATGATAATTATCGAGTGGCCACGTGAAAGTATTAAGTGGCCACGTGAAAGTATTAAGTGGCCACTTGATAATTATCAAGTGGCCACTTGAAAGTATTAAGTGGCCACGTGAAAGTATTAAGTGGCCACGTGAAAGTATTAAGTGGCCACGTGAAAGTATTAAGTGGCCACGTGAAAGTATTAAGTGGCCACGTGAAAGTATTAAGTGGCCACGTGAAAGTATTAAGTGGCCACGTGAAAGTATTAAGTGGCCACGTGAAAGTATTAAGTGGCCACGTGAAAGTATTAAGTGGCCACGTGAAAGTATTAAGTGGCCACGTGAAAGTATTAAGTGGCCACTTGATAATTATCAAGTGGCCACGTGATAACGTTGTATATGTTTCACGTTCACGCTCCGTGGATTCACTTGTCACTTCTCCTGAGCCGCGCGCCTGCTGTCAGACTGCCCCTCTGAATTAAATTGAATGTGAAATCAGCCTTAAATATAAGGATATCCAGGCAGGGTGTGCTGTAACATTAGTTTTACGTTGTATATTTCACGTTCACGCTCCGTGGATTCACCTGTCACTTCCTCCTTGAGCGCCTGCTGTCAGACTGTCCCTCTGAGGAGCGGTGGTTCGCTTAGGGACCGTCAACAAATTACTGTATTTTCAGAGTATTTGTGAAAGCAGCACCATGTATCATAAATAAAGTTTCTCAGTATTCTGCATGTTAATAAATCATGAATTTTCTAACCATTTAAAATCCAGAAGAACAAGGTGGCACTTGTGTTTCAAAGGTAGCCTACTATAACGTTATTTTAAAGCATCCAAGTTCATTGAAGGATTCAAAGATTCAAGATTCTTTGTCATGCCACCACATGTGGTGGAACAAAATTGTGTACACAGGGTCCCAGTTACATCCAACAAAAGTATTAAAATCTGTGTAAAAAAAATAAATCAATCAATCAGTCAACTTTGTTTTAAGTGGCACATTTTAAAAACCATAGAGTTAACCAAAGTGCTGTACAATAACACAAAAGACAAGTTAATTAAAAAGATAAAAAACATACAAAGCATACAAAAATAAAAAAATACATATACCAGTCTTACTGCAGGTGTGTTAAAATTCATTCAACCTTTATTTCGTCAGGTTAATCTCATTGAGCCTCGAGGACTCATTTACAAGAGCGACCTGCTACAAACTAAAGAATGATGAAAACAGCAATAGTAGAAATGTCCTTAAACAATCAAAAATAGACCAACATAAAAGAGAAATACAGATTTTTTTAACAAATTAAAACAAAACATTAAAGTAACAAAACATTATGAAGTGAAATCAGTAACAGTA
>JBBPBX010053413.1:0-23850 GCA_038048925.1 Garcialebias charrua | reverse complement strand
TTTAAAAGAGATTTTGAACTTCAAGCCGTGTTTAATCTGGGGATATAATCTGAGGATCGAGGGACAGTTCACCTCACAAGACCCACGGAGCATGTGGAAGGGTATTAAATGCATAACAGATTACAAAGGCAAGAACAAACAATGTCCCAGGGACCCATCTCTGCCTGATGCCCTCAATAAGTTTTATGCACGTTTTGATGATCCAAACAGACCAGCTAGCACCAGACTCACCTCATCACCAGATGAAGAGCATCTCAGAGTGACCGCAGCAGAAGTGAGAGGCAGTCTCAGGAAGATTAATCCTCATAAAGCAACCGGACCAGACAACATCCCAGGGAAAGTTCTGAAGGAATGTGCGGACCAGCTCTGTGAGGTGCTGGCTGACATCTTCACCACCTCACTTGCACTGGAGTCAGTTCCCACCTGCCTGAAGACCGCGACCATCATCCCAGTCCCAAAGAGCTCCACAGTGACTGGTCTGAATGACTATAGACCAGTGGCCCTCACCCCGATAGTCGCTAAATGTTTTGAGAAACTGGTCATGTCCCACATCAAGACAACCGTCAACATCAACGAGGACCCTCATCAATATGCATACCGCGAGAACCGATCAACAGAGGACGCCATCTCTTCCGTGGTCCACACTGCTCTCACCCACCTGGATCAGAAGGACTCATACGTGCGTCTGCTCTTTGTGGACTTCACATCTGCCTTCAACACCATGATCCCCCAAACTCTGATAGACAAACTATCTACACTTGGACTAAGCCCCTCCATCTGTAACTGGGTACTAGACTTCTTAACAGACAGACCACAGTCCGTGAAGATCCACAACTTCTCCTCCTCCACCATAACCCTCAGCACTGGCTCTCCTCAAGGATGTGTGCTGAGCCCCCTTCTGTTCACTCTGCTCACATATGATTGTACAGCCACACATCCAGGCTGTCATATTGTTAAGTTTGCAGATGATACAGCGGTGGTGGGATGCATCACAAACAATGATGAGTCCAGCTACAGACAGGAGGTGGAACACCTGGAGAGCTGGTGCAAAGAGAATAATCTTCACATGAATGTGAAGAAGACAAAGGAGATGATTGTGGACTTCAGAAGGAATAAACACACCCACGCCCCACTGAAAATAGGTGGATCTGCAGTGGAAGTGGTCTCCAGCTACAAATACTTGGGTGTACACTTGAATGATAACCTCAGCTGGACCAACAACACCACCAGCCTGATCAAGAAAGGTCATCAAAGACTCTACTTCCTCAGACGACTGAGACGTGCTGGTCTGAGCAGCCCAGTTCTCACCTCGTTCTACAGGTGTGCAGTGGAAAGCGTCCTGTGCTCCAGCATCAATGTGTGGCATGGAGGCTGCACAGTTGCAGAGAGGAAAGCTCTACAGAGAGTGGTGAAGGCTGCACAGAGGTCTGTCGGAGTCAGTCTCCCCACCATCACAGACATTTACACCTCCAGATGCAGGAAAAGAGCCACCTGCATCATGAAAGACCTCACTCACCCAGCACACTCACTCTTTGCCCCACTCCCCTCAGGACGGAGGTTGAGGAGCATCAAATGTAGAACCACTAGACTGAGGAACAGCTTCTACCCTGAGGCTGTTAGACTCATGAATGAATAAATAATAAGAATAAACACTGCAAAATATCACATCATGCTGATGCTGATCTGTTTTCTTGTTGCTGTGTTCATCTGTGACCATCTGCTCATACAGACTCATGTTCGTGCTGCTGTTTATAATGATGTTTTTCCACTATATTAGGGCTTAGTGTATTACTAGTTGATGTTTTTCTTAGTTAATTCTAGATGTTATTACTGTTTTTCTCTTGCATTTGTTGTTGGATGTAACTGGGACCCCGTGTACATAATCTCGTTTTCATCACATGTACCACATGCGGAATGACAATAAAGACTCTCTGACTCTGACTCTGATATCCGATTACACACGAACGCACCATCTGTGACGTAACACCGGGCAGAGCTCTGGGCTTGTCACTGTGCGCGGGTAATAGCAGCTCGACATGAAGGTAAGTCTGATACAGCATCAGACCTAAATTAGATCCTGTTGTTTCTTGTTCCATCACCCAAACTATTTTCTGCTTCCCAAAATGTAGACAAATAGCTCAAATCTTCACTTAGATTGCTAAATTCATTGGGTTTTAAATTGGCCGCAATTAAAGAGACGAGAGCCCTCAGCCTCACACTACGTCACAGATGGTGCGTTCAGATGTAATCGGATTCCCCATGATTAAAAACGGCTTGAAGTTCAAAATCACTTTTAAAGCAGAATTAAAGTGATTTAATATAATGTCACATTCATCATTTTGTTTGCAAAAACGAACATATTTAAATGATAAAATATAAATATTTTGAGCAATTTTATGAATAGTAAAAAAATCATGTCAGTGGACCTTTAAGTTGTGTTTAGGGGAGGAGACGATTTGTGTTTAGAGGAGTCAAGTTGTGATTGCAGGAGTCAAATTGTGATTGGGGAGGTGTCAAGTTGTTTATGGGAGGAGTCATGTTCTGTTTATGGGAGGAGTTAAGTTGTGTTTAATGGGAGGAGTCAAGTGGTGTTCATGGGAGGAGTCAAGTTGTGATTAGGGGAGGAGTCAACTTGTGATTAGGGGAGGAGTCATGCTGTGTTTAGGGGAGGAGTCAAGTTGTGATTAGGGGAGGAGTCAAGTTGTGATTAGGGGAGGAGTCATGTATGTTTAGGGGAGGAGTCATGTTGTGTTTAGGGGAGGAGTCACGTTGTGTTTTGGGGAGGAGTCACGTTATGTTTAGGGGAGGAGTCAAGTTGTGTTTAGGGGAGGAGTCAAGTTGTGTTTAGGGGAGGAGTCAAGTTGTGTTTAGGGGAGGAGTCAAGTTGTGACTGCAGGAGTAAAGTTGTGACTGCAGGAGTCAAGTTGTAACTGCAGGAGTCAAGTTGTGATTGCAGGAGTCAAGTTGTGATTGCAGGAGTCAAGTTGTGTTTAGGGGATGAGTTAAAGCCCCACTGACATGATTCTTTAATTCTCATAAAATTGCTCAGAATATATATATTTTATCATTTAAATATGTTCATTTTTGCAAACAAAATGATAAATCTTTTTAATTTTGCTTTAAAAGTGATTTTGAACTTCAAGCCGTGTTTAATCTGGGGAAATCCGATTACACACGAACGCACCATCTGTGACGTAACACCAGGCAGAGCTCTGGGCTTGTCACAGTGTGCGGGTATGAGCAGCTCGACATGAAGGTAAGTCTGATACAGCATCAGACCTAAATTAGATCCTATTGTTTCTTGTTCCATCACCCAAACTAATTTCTGCTTCCCAAAATGAAGACAAATAGCTCAAATCTTCACATAGATTGCTAAATTCATTGGGTTTTAAATTGGCCGCAATTAAAGAGACGAGAGCCCTCAGCCTCACACTACGTCATAGATGGTGCGTTCGGATGTAATCGGATTTCCCATGATTAAAAACGGCTTGAAGTTCAAAATCACTTTTAAAGCAGAATTAAAGTGATTTAATATAATGTCACATTTATCATTTTGTTAGCAAAAACGAACATATTTAAATGATAAAATATATATATATTGAGCAATTTTATGAATAGTAAAAAAATAATGTCAGTGGACCTTTAAGTTGTGTTTAGGGGAGGAGTCGATTTGTGTTTAGAGGAGTCAAGTTGTGATTGCAGGAGTCAAATTGTGATTGGGAGGAGTTAAGTTGTGATCAGGGGAGGTGTCAAGTTGTTTATGGGAGGAGTCAAGTTGTGTTTATGGGAGGAGTCAAGTTGTGTTTAGGGGAGGAGTCAAGTGGTGATTAGGGGAGGAGTCAATTTGTGATTAGGGGAGGAGTCAAGTGGTGATTAGGGGAGGAGTCAAGTTGTGATTAGGGGAGGAGTCAAGTTGTGTTTAGGGGAGGAGTCATGTTGTGTTTAGGGGAGGAGTCAAGTTGTGATTATAGGAGTCAAGTTGTGATTGCAGGAGTCAAGTTGTGATTAGGGGAAGAGTTAAAGCACCACTGGCATGTTTTTTTTAATTTTCATAAAATTGCTCAAAATATATATCTTTTATCATTTAAATATGTTCATTTTTGCAAACAAAATGATAAATCACTTTAATTTTGCTTTAAAAGAGATTTTGAACTTCAAGCCGTGTTTAATCTGGGGATATCCGATTACACACGAACGCACCATCTGTGACGTAACACCGGGCAGAGCTCTGGGCTTGTCACAGTGCGCGGGTAATAGCAGCTCGACATGAAGGTAAGTCTGATACAGCATCAGACCTAAATTAGATCCTGTTGTTTCTTGTTCCATCACCCAAACTATTTTCTGCTTCCCAAAATGAAGACAAATAGCTCAAATCTTCACATAGATTGCTAAATTCATCGGGTTTTAAATTGGCCGCAATTAAAGAGACCAGAGCCCTCAGCCTCACGCTACGTCACAGATGGTGCGTTCGGATGTAATCGGATTCCCCATGATTAAAAACGGCTTGAAGTTCAAAATCACTTTTAAAGCAGAATTAAAGTGATTTAATATAATGTCACATTTATCATTTTGTTTGCAAAAACGAATATTTAAATGATAAAATATATATATTTTGAGCAATTTTATGAATAGTAAATAAATCATGTCAGTGGACCTTTAAGTTGTGTTTAGGGGAGGAGTCGATTTGTGTTTAGAGGAGTCAAGTTGTGATTGCAGGAGTCAAATTGTGATTGGGGATCAGTTAAGTTGTGATCGGGGGAGGTGTCAAGTTGTTTATGGGAGGAGTCATGTTGTGTTTATGGGAGGAGTTAAGTTGTGTTTAATGGGAGGAGTCAAGTTGTGATTAGGGGAGGAGTCAAGTTGTGATTAGGGGAGGAGTCAATTTGTGATTAGGGGAGGAGTCATGTTGTGTTTAGGGGAGGGGTCATGTTGTGTTTAGGGGAGGAGTCAAGTTGTGTTTAGGGGAGGAGTCAAGTTGTGTTAATGGGAGGAGTCAAGTTGTGTTTATGGGAAGAGTCAAGTTGTGATTAGGGGAGGAGTCAAGTTGTGATTATGGGAGGAGTCAAGTTGTGATTAGGGGAGGAGCATGTTGTGTTTAGGGGAGGAGTCAAGTTGTGATTAGGGGAGGAGTCATGTTGTGTTTAGGGGAGGAGTCAAGTTATGATTAGGGGAGGAGTCAAGTTGTGATTAGGGGAGGAGTCATGTATGTTTAGGGGAGGAGTCATGTTGTGATTAGGGGAGGAGTCAAGTTGTGATTAGGGGAGGAGTCAAGTTGTGTTTAGGGGAGGAGTCACATTGTGTTTAGGGGAGGAGTCACATTGTGTTCAGGGGAGGAGTCACGTTGTATTTAGGGGAGTAGTCACGTTGTGATTAGGGGAGGAGTCAAGTTGTGTTTAGGGGAGGAGTCAAGTTGTGTTTAGGGGAGTAGTGAAGTTGTGATTGCAGGAGTCAAGTTGTGATTGCAGGAGTCAAGTTCTGATTAGGGGAGGAGTTAAAGCCCCACTGACATGATTTTTTTAATTTTCATAAAATTGCTCAAAATATATATCTTTTATCATTTAAATATGTTCATTTTTGCAAACAAAATGATAAATCACTCTAATTTTGCTTTAAAAGTGATTTTGAACTTCAAGCCGTGTTTAATCTGGGGAAATCCGATTACACACGAATGCACCATCTGTGACGTAACACCAGGCAGAGCTCTGGGCTTGTCACAGTGTGCGGGTATGAGCAGTTCGACATGAAGGTAAGTACGATACAGCATCAGACCTAAATTAGATCCTGTTGTTTCTTGTTCCATCACCCAAACTAATTTCTGCTTCCCAAAATGTAGACAAATAGCTCAAATCTTCACATAGATTGCTAAATTCATCGGGTTGTAAATTGGCCGCAATTAAAGAGACCAGAGTCCTCAGCCTCACGCTACGTCACAGATGGTGCGTTCGGATGTAATCGGATTCCCCATGATTAAAAACGGCTTGAAGTTCAAAATCACTTTTAAAGCAGAATTAAAGTGATTTAATATAATGTCACATTTATCATTTTGTTTGCAAAAACGAATATATTTAAATGATAAAATATATATATTTTGAGCAATTTTATGAATAGTAAATAAATCATGTCAGTGGACCTTTAAGTTGTGTTTAGGGGAGGAGTCGATTTGTGTTTAGAGGAGTCAAGTTGTGATTGCAGGAGTCAAATTGTGATTGGGGATCAGTTAAGTTGTGATCGGGGGAGGTGTCAAGTTGTTTATGGGAGGAGTCATGTTGTGTTTATGGGAGGAGTTAAGTTGTGTTTAATGGGAGGAGTCAAGTTGTGATTAGGGGAGGAGTCAAGTTGTGATTAGGGGAGGAGTCAATTTGTGATTAGGGGAGGAGTCATGTTGTGTTTAGGGGAGGGGTCATGTTGTGTTTAGGGGAGGAGTCAAGTTGTGTTTAGGGGAGGAGTCAAGTTGTGTTAATGGGAGGAGTCAAGTTGTGTTTATGGGAAGAGTCAAGTTGTGATTAGGGGAGGAGTCAAGTTGTGATTATGGGAGGAGTCAAGTTGTGATTAGGGGAGGAGCATGTTGTGTTTAGGGGAGGAGTCAAGTTGTGATTTAGGGGAGGAGTCAAGTTGTGATTAGGGGAGGAGTCATGTTGTGTTTAGGGGAGGAGTCAAGTTATGATTAGGGGAGGAGTCAAGTTGTGATTAGGGGAGGAGTCATGTATGTTTAGGGGAGGAGTCATGTTGTGATTAGGGGAGGAGTCAAGTTGTGATTAGGGGAGGAGTCAAGTTGTGTTTAGGGGAGGAGTCACATTGTGTTTAGGGGAGGAGTCACATTGTGTTCAGGGGAGGAGTCACGTTGTATTTAGGGGAGTAGTCACGTTGTGATTAGGGGAGGAGTCAAGTTGTGTTTAGGGGAGGAGTCAAGTTGTGTTTAGGGGAGTAGTGAAGTTGTGATTGCAGGAGTCAAGTTGTGATTGCAGGAGTCAAGTTCTGATTAGGGGAGGAGTTAAAGCCCCACTGACATGATTTTTTTAATTTTCATAAAATTGCTCAAAATATATATCTTTTATCATTTAAATATGTTCATTTTTGCAAACAAAATGATAAATCACTCTAATTTTGCTTTAAAAGTGATTTTGAACTTCAAGCCGTGTTTAATCTGGGGAAATCCGATTACACACGAATGCACCATCTGTGACGTAACACCAGGCAGAGCTCTGGGCTTGTCACAGTGTGCGGGTATGAGCAGTTCGACATGAAGGTAAGTACGATACAGCATCAGACCTAAATTAGATCCTGTTGTTTCTTGTTCCATCACCCAAACTAATTTCTGCTTCCCAAAATGTAGACAAATAGCTCAAATCTTCACATAGATTGCTAAATTCATCGGGTTGTAAATTGGCCGCAATTAAAGAGACCAGAGTCCTCAGCCTCACGCTACGTCACAGATGGTGCGTTCGGATGTAATCGGATTCCCCATGATTAAAAACGGCTTGAAGTTCAAAATCACTTTTAAAGCAGAATTAAAGTGATTTAATATAATGTCACATTTATCATTTTGTTTGCAAAAACGAATATATTTAAATGATAAAATATATATATTTTGAGCAATTTTATGAATAGTAAATAAATCATGTCAGTGGACCTTTAAGTTGTGTTTAGGGGAGGAGTCGATTTGTGTTTAGAGGAGTCAAGTTGTGATTGCAGGAGTCAAATTGTGATTGGGGATCAGTTAAGTTGTGATCGGGGGAGGTGTCAAGTTGTTTATGGGAGGAGTCATGTTGTGTTTATGGGAGGAGTTAAGTTGTGTTTAATGGGAGGAGTCAAGTTGTGATTAGGGGAGGAGTCAAGTTGTGATTAGGGGAGGAGTCAATTTGTGATTAGGGGAGGAGTCATGTTGTGTTTAGGGGAGGGGTCATGTTGTGTTTAGGGGAGGAGTCAAGTTGTGTTTAGGGGAGGAGTCAAGTTGTGTTAATGGGAGGAGTCAAGTTGTGTTTATGGGAAGAGTCAAGTTGTGATTAGGGGAGGAGTCAAGTTGTGATTATGGGAGGAGTCAAGTTGTGATTAGGGGAGGAGTCATGTTGTGTTTAGGGGAGGAGTCAAGTTGTGATTAGGGGAGGAGTCATGTTGTGTTTAGGGGAGGAGTCAAGTTATGATTAGGGGAGGAGTCAAGTTGTGATTAGGGGAGGAGTCATGTATGTTTAGGGGAGGAGTCATGTTGTGATTAGGGGAGGAGTCAAGTTGTGATTAGGGGAGGAGTCAAGTTGTGTTTAGGGGAGGAGTCACATTGTGTTTAGGGGAGGAGTCACATTGTGTTCAGGGGAGGAGTCACGTTGTATTTAGGGGAGTAGTCACGTTGTGATTAGGGGAGGAGTCAAGTTGTGTTTAGGGGAGGAGTCAAGTTGTGTTTAGGGGAGTAGTGAAGTTGTGATTGCAGGAGTCAAGTTGTGATTGCAGGAGTCAAGTTCTGATTAGGGGAGGAGTTAAAGCCCCACTGACATGATTTTTTAATTTTCATAAAATTGCTCAAAATATATATCTTTTATCATTTAAATATGTTCATTTTTGCAAACAAAATGATAAATCACTTTAATTTTGCTTTAAAAGTGATTTTGAACTTCAAGCCGTGTTTAATCTGGGGAAATCCGATTACACACGAATGCACCATCTGTGACGTAACACCAGGCAGAGCTCTGGGCTTGTCACAGTGTGCGGGTATGAGCAGTTCGACATGAAGGTAAGTATGATACAGCATCAGACCTAAATTAGATCCTGTTGTTTCTTGTTCCATCACCCAAACTAATTTCTGCTTCCCAAAATGTAGACAAATAGCTCAAATCTTCACTTAGATTGCTAAATTCATCAGGTTTTAAATTGGCCGCAATTAAAGAGACGAGAGCCCTCAGCCTCACACTACGTCACAGATGGTGCGTTCGGATGTAATCGGATTTCCCATGATTAAAAACGGCTTGAAGTTCAAAATCACTTTTAAAGCAGAATTAAAGTGATTTAATATAATGTCACATTTATCATTTTGTTTAAAAAAACGAACATATTTAAATGATAAAATATATATATTTTGAGCAATTTTATGAATAGTAAAAAAATAATGTCAGTGGACCTTTAAGTTGTGTTTAGGGGAGGAGTCGATTTGTGTTTAGAGGAGTCAAGTTGTGATTGCAGGAGTCAAATTGTGATTGGGAGGAGTTAAGTTGTGATCAGGGGAGGTGTCAAGTTGTTTATGGGAGGAGTCAAGTTGTGTTTAGGGGAGGATTCAAGTTGTGCTAATGGGAGGAGTCAAGTTGTGTTTATGGGAGGAGTCAAGTGGTGATTAGGGGAGGAGTCAATTTGTGATTAGGGGAGGAGTCATGATGTGTTTAGGGGAGGAGTCAAGTTGTGATTAGGGGAGGAGTCAAGTTGTGATTAGGGGAGGAGTCAAGTTGTGATTAGGGGAGGAGTCAAGTTGTGTTTAGGGGAGGAGTCAAGTTGTGTTTAGGGGAGGAGTCAAGTTGTGATTATAGGAGTCAAGTTGTGATTGCAGGAGTCAAGTTGTGATTGCAGGAGTCAAGTTGTGATTAGGGGAAGAGTTAAAGCCCCACTGGCATGGTTTTTTAATTTTCATAAAATTGCTCAAAATATATATCTTTTATCATTTAAATATGTTCATTTTTGCAAACAAAATGATAAATCACTTTAATTTTGCTTTAAAAGAGATTTTGAACTTCAAGCCGTGTTTAATCTGGGGATATCCGATTACACACGAACGCACCATCTGTGACGTAACACCGGGCAGAGCTCTGGGCTTGTCACAGTGCGCGGGTAATAGCAGCTCGACATGAAGGTAAGTCTGATACAGCATCAGACCTAAATTAGATCCTGTTGTTTCTTGTTCCATCACCCAAACTATTTTCTGCTTCCCAAAATGAAGACAAATAGCTCAAATCTTCACATAGATTGCTAAATTCATCGGGTTTTAAATTGGCCGCAATTAAAGAGACCAGAGCCCTCAGCCTCACGCTACGTCACAGATGGTGCGTTCGGATGTAATCGGATTCCCCATGATTAAAAACGGCTTGAAGTTCAAAATCACTTTTAAAGCAGAATTAAAGTGATTTAATATAATGTCACATTTATCATTTTGTTTGCAAAAACGAACATATTTAAATGATAAAATATATATATTTTGAGCAATTTTATGAATAGTAAAAAAATCATGTCAGTGGACCTTTAAGTTGTGTTTAGGGGAGGAGTCGATTTGTGTTTAGAGGAGTCAAGTTGTGATTGCAGGAGTCAAATTGTGATTGGGGATCAGTTAAGTTGTGATCGGGGGAGGTGTCAAGTTGTTTATGGGAGGAGTCATGTTGTGTTTATGGGAGGAGTTAAGTTGTGTTTAATGGGAGGAGTCAAGTTGTGTTCATGGGAGGAGTCAAGTTGTGATTAGGGGAGGAGTCAAGTTGTGATTAGGGGAGGAGTCAATTTGTGATTAGGGGAGGAGTCATGTTGTGTTTAGGGGAGGGGTCAAGTTGTGATTAGGGGAGGAGTCAAGTTGTGATTAGGGGAGGAGTCAAGTTGTGATTAGGGGAGGAGTCATGTTGTGTTTAGGGGAGGAGTCAAGTTGTGTTTAGGGGAGGAGTCAAGTTGTGTTAATGGGAGGAGTCAAGTTGTGTTTATGGGAGGAGTCAAGTTGTGATTAGGGGAGGAGTCAAGTTGTGATTATGGGAGGAGTCAATTTGTGATTAGGGGAGGAGTCATGTTGTGTTTAGGGGAGGAGTCAAGTTGTGATTAGGGGAGGAGTCAAGTTGTGATTAGGGGAGGAGTCATGTTGTGTTTAGGGGAGGAGTCAAGTTATGATTAGGGGAGGAGTCAAGTTGTGATTAGGGGAGGAGTCATGTATGTTTAGGGGAGGAGTCATGTTGTGATTAGGGGAGGAGTCAAGTTGTCATTAGGGGAGGAGCCAAGTTGTGTTTAGGGGAGGAGTCACATTGTGTCCAGGGGAGGAGTCACGTTATATTTAGGGGAGTAGTCACGTTGTGATTAGGGGAGGAGTCAAGTTGTGTTTAGGGGAGGAGTCAAGTTGTGTTTAGGGGAGTAGTGAAGTTGTGATTGCAGGAGTCAAGTTGTGATTGCAGGAGTCAAGTTCTGATTAGGGGAGGAGTTAAAGCCCCACTGACATGATTTTTTAATTTTCTTAAAATTGCTCAAAATATATATCTTTTATCATTTAAATATGTTCATTTTTGCAAACAAAATGGTAAATCACTTAATTTTGCTTTAAAAGTGATTTTGAACTTCAAGCCGTGTTTAATCTGGGGAAATCCGATTACACACGAACGCACCATCTGTGACGTAACACCAGGCAGAGCTCTGGGCTTGTCACAGTGTGCGGGTATGAGCAGCTCGGCATGAAGGTAAGTCTGATACAGCATCAGACCTAAATTAGATCCTGTTGTTTCTTGTTCCATCACCCAAACTAATTTCTGCTTCCCAAAATGTAGACAAATAGGTCAAATCTTCACTTAGATTGCTAAATTCATCGGGTTATAAATTGGTCGCAATTAAAGAGACCAGGGGCCTCATGTACAAAGACTTGCGTGGATTTCTTACTGAAAAGTGCCGCACGGTCAAATCCAGAAATCTGCCTACGCACAAAAAAATCCAGATGTATCAAACTGTGCATACGCCGGTATCCACGCACATTCCTTTTGTACATCACAACCAACGTGGGATTGAGCGCACATGAGAGAGTGGCCGACTCCGCCTTTGACACGCCTCCATATAAATATGCAAATTCATTTAAATATGCCCTGCACGTTAGGAATGTCGTCTTTGCTCTATTGCAAATCATGTCGAAACGTGGAAAAAAGAGTAACTTCACGGACTGTGAACTGGAGACACTTCTGAGTGACACAGAGAGGCACAGAAAAAGGTTTTGTCTGGCACGCTCAGCGCACAACAAACCGTCCACTTTTAAATGGAAAGTTGACCCAGCTGTTTTAACATGCATTGATAGATCAGTGGTTAGCGTGCCCGCCTTTCGTCCCGAAGGTCATGAGTTCGACTCCCGCATGGTACAACGTTTATTTTTTTTTAAATTCATTCCAGATTTAAAGAACACAAGAGAACTGTTTAGAATGAACAACATGAAATGAAGGCAAAAGGGGATTTCTTGTGGTTTTTTTGTTAATAGTTTTCTTGTGTTCTTTAAATCTGGAATGAATTAAAAATAAAGACAAACGTTGTTTTCATTTAAATATACCCTGCAACAGAGAAATATCGTCTTGTCCCATCATGCATCACGTTCTTCAACTGCTAAAACAGCTAAGAATGAACAAAAAACAAGAATTTAAGCTGTGCAGAACTATTCAGTCTTTCTGTTTGTTATATTTTTTGCAGGTTGTATTCTGATTGCGTCCATGTGGATGTAATAATTGTTCATCATGTGTGTTTGGGTGGAAATAATCATTATTCCCACCATGAACAGTTTCCAGAATCGCCTGTAGGTGTCGCCAAAGGAACACAAACCACAGAAACGTGCCTACGCCAAGCCTGGAGCTGGCGTGAAAATGTACTTGGATGCGCACATATTCACGTTCAGTTCAGTTTTGATACATACGGGGTTTTGCGTGGATAGTGACGTACGCAAGGTTTTTGTGCGCACGCACGGTTGATACATGAGGCCCCAGCCCCATGGCTGGCGTACGCACGTTTCTGTGGTTCTTGTTCCTTTGGCGACACTTACAGGTGATTCAGAGAAACTGAAGCCCCACAGTCTGTGGTTGACTTTAAGAGCGGCTTGAAGACCTTTCTTTTCAACCGAGCATACTCTACCTCCTCATGATTCTACTTTTGATCTAGCTGATACTGTTGTTGATTTTAATTGTTTTAATTGTTTTATTGACATTTAATTCTGTTGCACCTTGTAGCACTTTGAGATTTTCATTAATGAAAAGTGCGTTATAAATTGAATTCATTATTATTATTATTATTATTATTATTATTATTATTATTATTATTATTAACTGTTCATGATGTGAAAATGATTAATATTCCCACCAAACACACGATTAACAAGTATTACATCCACATGACGCAGTTAAATAAAGGACGCGCAAAGTTGTGCAAAAAATAAATTTAACAGGAACGGATTCATTCAGCCTTACTGGAGGATATAATAAATAGTGTAACACGCAGAGCATTTATTTATAAACAGATATAATTTTCTGATCTAGGATATGGCTTATCAGCCGTTTTCAGAAATAATCATTTTTCAGTTTGGCACTGCTGCGCTCTGGAGCAACACAGGAGCCGTGCATCACGCGTGCACATGCAGAAGCAGCGATCAAACTGTTCCCGAGCTTTCCTGAGGGAGCTGCAGGCCGATCAGGGCTGTCCAGTCCACACAAAGCCGATTCATGTCCAATGGAATGTCTCATCTATATGATTCCAAAGGCTGAGTGGTCGCGCTTTGGAGCGCGCGCGCACCCTCGCCGGTGTTACACGGCAGCTGGAGGTGTTTCATAATCTGCGTTTATTGTAGATATCTCCAAAATGACACGTGAAAGTACACCATATATAACTTGTAGGAGAGTAAAAGCTTCACAGACAAACAGACTGCGCACAAGGCTGCGGCGCGCGCAGCGTTTGGAGACTCCAACATCACGTCATGTCATGAAAACTCTCCACTGAGACGCACAGACCCGTTTCTTCATATCATCTATTAAATAAACAAAGATCTATGTTCAACCAAACATCCAAGTTCCTCTGTGTTTACAGTAATTATGGTAATAAACTCGTGTGCAAAGTTAATATTTTCACTCAGAATGAATGGATGAGCCGGTAGCGCACCAAAGCAGGGTGCGCGCACACACAAATACCGACACACAATCACTCGTTCTTTGCGTGATAAACACATTTTGCTGGTCTGATCTGAGCAGCCCAGTTCTCACCTCGTTCTACAGGTGTGCAGTGGAGAGTGTCCTGTGCTCCAGCATCAACGTGTGGCATGGAGGCTGCACAGTTGAAGAGAGGAAAGCTCTGCAGAGAGTGGTGAAGGCTGCACAGAAGTCTGTTGGAGTCAGTCTCCCCACAATCACAGACATTTACACCTCCAGATGCAGAAAAAGAGCGACCTGCATCATGAAAGACCTCACTCATCCAGCACACTCACTCTTTGCCCCACTCCCCTCAGGACGGAGGTTGAGGAGCATCAAGTGTAGAACCACTAGACTGAGGAACAGCTTCTACCCTGAGGCTGTTAGACTCATGAATAAATAAAATAAAAAATAAACACTGCAAAATATCACATCATACTGATGCTGATCTGTTTTCTTGTCGCTGTGTTCATCTGTGTTCATCTGTGATCATCTGCTCATACAAACTCATGTTCGTGCTGCTGTTTATTCCCACTATATTAAGCTTAGTGTATTACTAGTTGATGTTTTTCTTAGTTAGTTCTAGATGTTATTACTGTTTTTCTCTTGCATTTGTTGTTGGATGTAACTGGGACCCCATGTACATAATCTCGTTTTCATCACATGTACCACATGCGGTGCAAATGACAATAAAGACTCTCTGACTCTGACATTTTATTACTATTCTTACTTAGGATTTTTTTTCCTCACTCATATTATATTAAATTCATTATTTTCCTGAATCTAGAAATAATTCCTGATCGCGCAGGGATCAAACAAACATGTCCTTCACACATGCAGGAAGTAATTTGCATCTGTTTAACATATGTAAATGAAGGCGTGTCAGGGGAGGTGTCTCACGTGCGCTCAGTTCCACGTTGATTGTGATGTACAAAAGGAATGTGCGTGGATTCAGGTGTACGCACGGTTTGATACATCTGGATTTTTTTGTGCATACGCAGTTTTCTGGATTTGACCGTACGTCACGTTTCAGTAAGAAATCCACGCAAGTCTTTGTACATGAGGCCCCAGAGCCCTCAGCCTCACACTACGTCACAGATGGTGTGTTCGGATGTAATCTAATTTCCCATGATTAAAAACGGCTTGAAGTTCAAAATCACTTTTAAAGCAGAATTAAAGTGATTTAATATAATGTCACATTTATCATTTTGTTTAAAAAAACGAACATATTTAAATGATAAAATATATATATTTTGAGCAATTTTATGAATAGTAAAAAAATAATGTCAGTGGACCTTTAAGTTGTGTTTAGGGGAGGAGTCGATTTGTGTTTAGAGGAGTCAAGTTGTGATTGCAGGAGTCAAATTGTGATTGGGAGGAGTTAAGTTGTGATCAGGGGAGGTGTCAAGTTGTTTATGGGAGGAGTCAAGTTGTGTTTATGGGAGGAGTCAAGTTGTGTTTAGGGGAGGAGTCAAGTTGTGTTAATGGGAGGAGTCAAGTTGTGTTTATGGGAGGAGTCAAGTGGTGATTAGGGGAGGAGTCAATTTGTGATTAGGGGAGGAGTCATGATGTGTTTAGGGGAGGAGTCAAGTTGTGATTAGGGGAGGAGTCAAGTTGTGATTAGGGGAGGAGTCAAGTTGTGTTTAGGGGAGGAGTCAAGTTGTGTTTAGGGGAGGAGTCAAGTTGTGATTATAGGAGTCAAGTTGTGATTGCAGGAGTCAAGTTGTGATTGCAGGAGTCAAGTTGTGATTGCAGAAGTCAAGTTGTGATTGCAGGAGTCAAGTTGTGATTAGGGGAAGAGTTAAAGGCCCACTGGCATGGTTTTTTAATTTTCATAAAATTGCTCAAAATATATATCTTTTATCATTTAAATATGTTCATTTTTGCAAACAAAATGATAAATCACTTTAATTTTGCTTTAAAAGAGATTTTGAACTTCAAGCCGTGTTTAATCTGGGGATATCCGATTACACACGAACGCACCATCTGTGACGTAACACCGGGCAGAGCTCTGGGCTTGTCACAGTGCGCGGGTAATAGCAGCTCGACATGAAGGTAAGTCTGATACAGCATCAGACCTAAATTAGATCCTGTTGTTTCTTGTTCCATCACCCAAACTATTTTCTGCTTCCCAAAATGAAGACAAATAGCTCAAATCTTCACATAGATTGCTAAATTCATCGGGTTTTAAATTGGCCGCAATTAAAGAGACCAGAGGGGCCTCATGTATCAACGGTGCGTACACACAAAAACCGTGCGTACGTCACTATCCACGCAAAACTCCGTATGTATCAAAACTGAACTGAACGTGGATATTTGCGCATTCCCACGCCAGCCCCAGAGCAGGCGTACGCACGTTTCTGTGGTTTGTGTTCCTTTGGCGACACCTACAGGTGATTCTGGAAACTGTTCATGATGGGGTAATAATGATTATTTCCACCCAAACACACATGATGAACAATTATTACATCCACATGGACGCAATCAGAATACAACCTGCAAAAAATATAAAAAACAGAAAGACTGAATAGTTCTGCACAGCTTAAATTCTTGTTTTTTGTTCATTTTTAGCTGTTTTAGCAGTTGAAGAACGTGATGCATGATGGGACAAGACGACATTCCTCTGTTGCAGGGTATATTTAAATGAAAACAACGTTTGTCTTTATTTTTAATTCATTCCAGATTTAAAGAACACAAGAAAACTATTTTTAAAAAACCCACAAGAAATCCTCTTTTGCCTTCATTTCATGTATTGTTTCATTTCATATTGTTCATTCTAAATAGTTTTCTTGTGTTCTTTAAATCTGGAATGAATAAAAAAAAAAATGTTGTACCATGCGGGATTCGAACTCATGATCTTTGGGACGAAAGGCAGGCACGCTACCCACTGACCTATTTAAGCATGTTAAAATAGCTTGGTCAACTTTTCATTTAAAAGTGGACGGTTTGTTGTGCGCCTAGCGTGCCAAACAAAACCTTCTTCCGTGCCTCTCTACGTCACTCAGAAGTGTCTCCAGTTCACAGTCCGTGAAGTTCCTCTTTTTTCCACGTTTCGACATGATTTGCAATAGAGCAAAGACGACATTCCTAACGTGCAGGGCATATTTAAATGAATTTGCATATTTATATGGAGGCGTGTCAAAGGCGGAGTTGGCCACTCTCTCATGTACGCTCAATTCCACGTTGATTGTGATGTACAAAAGCAATGTGCGTGGATACCGTCGTATGCACAGTTTGATACATCTGGATTTTTTTGTGCGTACGCAGATTTCTGGATTTGACCGTACGGCACTTTTCAGTAAGAAGTCCACGCAAGTCTTTGTACATGAGGCCCCAGAGCCCTCAGCCTCACGCTACGTCACAGATGGTGCGTTCGGATGTAATCGGATTCCCCATGATTAAAAACGGCTTGAAGTTCAAAATCACATTTAAAGCAGAATTAAAGTGATTTAATATAATGTCACATTTATCATTTTGTCTGCAAAAACGAACATATTTAAATGATAAAATATATATATTTTGAGCAATTTTATGAATAGTAAAAAAATCATGTCAGTGGACCTTTAAGTTGTGTTTAGGGGAGGAGTCGATTTGTGTTTAGAGGAGTCAAGTTGTGATTGCAGGAGTCAAATTGTGATTGGGGATCAGTTAAGTTGTGATCGGGGGAGGTGTCAAGTTGTTTATGGGAGGAGTCATGTTGTGTTTATGGGAGGAGTTAAGTTGTGTTTAATGGGAGGAGTCAAGTTGTGTTCATGGGAGGAGTCAAGTTGTGATTAGGGGAGGAGTCAATTTGTGATTAGGGGAGGAGTCATGTTGTGTTTAGGGGAGGAGTCAAGTTGTGATTAGGGGAGGAGTCAAGTTGTGATTAGGGGAGGAGTCATGTATGTTTAGGGGAAGAGTCACATTGTGTTTAGGGGAGGAGTCACGTTGTGTTTTGGGGAGGAGTCACGTTATGTTTAGGGGAGGAGTCAAGTTGTGCTTAGGGGAGGAGTCAAGATGCGTTTTGGGGAGGAGTCAAGTTGTGATTAGGGGAGGAGTCAAGTTGTGATTAGGGGAGGAGTCATGTATGTTTAGGGGAGGAGTCACGTTGTGTTAAAGTTGTGACTGCAGGAGTAAAGTTGTGACTGCAGGAGTCAAGTTGTAACTGCAGGAGTCAAGTTGTGATTGCAGGAGTCAAGTTGTGATTGCAGGAGTCAAGTTGTGTTTAGGGGATGAGTTATAGCCCCACTGACATGATTCTTTAATTCTCATAAAATTGCTCACAATATATATATTTTATCATTTAAATATGTTCATTTTTGCAAACAAAATGATAAATCTTTTTAATTTTGCTTTAAAAGTGATTTTGAACTTCAAGCCGTGTTTAATCTGGGGAAATCCGATTACACACGAACGCACCATCTGTGACGTAACACCAGGCAGAGCTCTGGGCTTGTCACAGTGTGCGGGTATGAGCAGCTCGACATGAAGGTAAGTCTGATACAGCATCAGACCTAAATTAGATCCTGTTGTTTCTTGTTCCATCACCCAAACTAATTTCTGCTTCCCAAAATGAAGACAAATAGCTCAAATCTTCACATAGATTGCTAAATTCATCGGGTTTTAAATTGGCCGCAATTAAAGAGACGAGAGCCCTCAGCCTCACACTATGTCTCAGATGGTGCGTTCGGATGTAATCGGATTTCCCATGATTAAAAACGGCTTGAAGTTCAAAATCACTCTTAAAGCAGAATTAAAGTGATTTAATATAATGTCACATTTATCATTTTGTTAGCAAAAACGAACATATTTAAATGATAAAATATATATATTTTGAGCAATTTTATGAATAGTAAAAAAATAATGTCAGTGGACCTTTAAGTTGTGTTTAGGGGAGGAGTCGATTTGTGTTTAGAGGAGTCAAGTTGTGATTGCAGGAGTCAAATTGTGATTGGGAGGAGTTAAGTTGTGATCAGGGGAGATGTCAAGTTGTTTATGGGAGGAGTCAAGTTGTGTTTATGGGAGGAGTCAAGTTGTGTTTATGGGAGGAGTCAAGTTGTGTTATTGGGAGGAGTCAAGTTGTGTTTAGGGGAGGAGTCAAGTTGTGTTAATGGGAGGAGTCAAGTTGTGTTTATGGGAAGAGTCAAGTGGTGATTAGGGGAGGAGTCAATTTGTGTTTAGAGGAGTCAAGTTGTGATTGCAGGAGTCAAATTGTGATTGGAAGGAGTTAAGTTGTGATCAGGGGAGGTGTCAAATTGTTTATGGGAGGAGTCAAGTTGTGTTTAATGGGAGGAGTCAAGTTGTGTTTAGGGGAGGATTCAAGTTATGTTAATGGGAGGAGTCAAGTGGTGACTAGGGGAGGAGTCAATTTGTGATTAGGGGAGGAGTCATTATGTGTTTAGGGGAGGAGTCAAGTTGTGATTAGGGGAGGAGTCAAGTTGTGATTAGGGGAGGAGTCAAGTTGTGTTTAGGGGAGGAGTCAAGTTGTGTTTAGGGGAGGGGTCAAGTTGTGATTGCAGGAGTCAAGTTGTGATTGCAGGAGTCAAGTTGTGATTGCAGGAGTCAAGTTGTGATTAGGGGAAGAGTTAAAGCCCCACTGGCTTGGTTTTTTAATTTTCATAAAATTGCTCAAAATATATATCTTTTATAATTTAAATATGTTCATTTTTGCAAACAAAATGATAAATCACTTTAATTTTGCTTTAAAAGAGATTTTGAACTTCAAGCCGTGTTTAATCTGGGGATATCCGATTACACACGAACGCACCATCTGTGACGTAACACCGGGCAGAGCTCTGGGCTTGTCACAGTGCGCGGGTAATAGCAGCTCGACATGAAGGTAAGTCTGATACAGCATCAGACCTAAATTAGATCCTGTTGTTTCTTGTTCCATCACCCAAACTATTTTCTGCTTCCCAAAATGAAGACAAATAGCTCAAATCTTCACATAGATTGCTAAATTCATCGGGTTTTAAATTGGCCGCAATTAAAGAGACCAGAGCCCTCAGCCTCACGCTACGTCACAGATGGTGCGTTCGGATGTAATCGGATTCCCCATGATTAAAAACGGCTTGAAGTTCAAAATCACTTTTAAAGCAGAATTAAAGTGATTTAATATAATGTCACATTTATCATTTTGTTTGCAAAAACGAACATATTTAAATGATAAAATATATATATTTTGAGCAATTTTATGAATAGTAAAAAAATCATGTCAGTGGACCTTTAAGTTGTGTTTAGGGGAGGAGTCGATTTGTGTTTAGAGGAGTCAAGTTGTGATTGCAGGAGTCAAATTGTGATTGGGGATCAGTTAAGTTGTGTTCATGGGAGGAGTCAAGTTGTAATTAGGGGAGGAGTCAAGTTGTGATTAGGGGAGGAGTCAATTTGTGATTAGGGGAGGAGTCATGTTGTGTTTAGGGGAGGGGTCAAGTTGTGATTAGGGGAGGAGTCAAGTTGTGATTAGGGGAGGAGTCATGTTGTGTTTAGGGGAGGAGTCAAGTTGTGTTTAGGGGAGGAGTCAAGTTGTGTTTATGGGAGGAGTCAAGTTGTGTTTATGGGAGGAGTCAAGTTGTGATTAGGGGAGGACACATGTTGTGTTTAGGGGAGGAGTCAAGTTGTGATTAGGGGAGGAGTCAAGTTGTGATTAGGGGAGGAGTCATGTTGTGTTTAGGGGAGGAGTCAAGTTATGATTAGGGGGAGTCAAGTTGTGATTAGGGGAGGAGTCATGTATGTTTAGGGGAGGAGTCATGTTGTGATTAGGGGAGGAGTCAAGTTGTGATTAGGGGAGGAGTCAAGTTGTGTTTAGGGGAGGAGTCACATTGTGTTTAGGGGAGGAGTCACATTGTGTTCAGGGGAGGAGTCACGTTGTATTTAGGGGAGGAGTCACGTTGTGATTAGGGGAGGAGTCAAGTTGTGTTTAGGGGAGGAGTCAAGTTGTGTTTAGGGGAGTAGTCAAGTTGTGATTGCAGGAGTCAAGTTGTGATTGCAGGAGTCAAGTTGTGATTGCAAGAGTCAAGTTCTGATTAGGGGAGGAGTTAAAGCCCCACTGACATGATTTTTTAATTTTCATAAAATTGCTCAAAATATATATCTTTTATCATTTAAATATGTTCATTTTTGCAAACAAAATGATAAATCACTTTAATTTTGCTTTAAAAGTGATTTTGAACTTCAAGCTGTGTTTAATCTGGGGAAATCCGATTACACACGAACGCACCATCTGTGACGTAACACCGGGCAGAGCTCTGGGCTTGTCACAGTGCGCGGGTATGAGCAGCTCGACATGAAGGTAAGTCTGATACAGCATCAGACCTAAATTAGATCCTGTTGTTTCTTGTTCCATCACCCAAACTATTTTCTGCTTCCCAAAATGAAGACAAATAGCTCAAATCTTCACTTATATTGCTAAATTCGTCGAGTTTTAAATTGTCAGCTATTAAAGACATCAGAGCCCTCAGCCTCACACTACGTCACAGATGGTGCGTTCGGGTGTAATCAGATTTCCCATTATTAAACACGGCTTGAAGTTCAAAATCACTTTTAAAGCAGAATTAAAAAGATTTATCATTTTTTGGGAAAAATGAACATAGTTAAATGATGAAATATATATATTTTGAGCAATTTTATGAATAGTAAAAAAATCATGTCAGTGGACCTTTAAGTTGTGTTTAGGGGAGGAGTAGATTTGTGTTTAGAGGAGTCAAGTTGTGATTGCAGGAGTCAAATTGTGATTGGGGAGAAGTCAAGTTGTGTTTATGGGAGGAGTCAAGTTGTGTTTAGGGGAGGAGTCAAGTTGTGTTAATGGGAGGAGTCAAGTTGTGTTTATGGGAGGTCAAGTTGTGATTAGGGGAGGAGTCAAGTTGTGATTATGGGAGGGGTCAAGTTGTGATTAGGGGAGGAGTCATGTTGTGTTTAGGGGAGGAGTCAAGTTGTGATTAGGGGAGGAGTCATGTATGTTTAGGGGAGGAGTCTTGTTGTGATTAGGGGAGGAGTCAAGTTGTGATTAGGGGAGGAGTCATGTTGTGTTTAGGGGAGGAGTCAAGTTATGATTAGGGGAGGAGTCAAGTTGTGATTAGGGGAGAAGTCATGTATGTTTAGGGGAGAAGTCATGTTGTGATTAGGGGAGGAGTCAAGTTGTGATTAGAGGAGGAGTCAAGTTGTGTTTAGGGGAGGAGTAGATTTGTGTTTAGAGGAGTCAAGTTGTGATTAGGGGAGGAGTCAAGTTGTGATTAGGGGAGGAGTCAAGTTGTGATTAGGGGAGGAGTCAAGTTGTGTTTAGGGGAGGAGTCAAGTTATTATTAGGGGAGGAGTCAAGTTATTATTAGGGGAGGAGTCATGTATGTTTAGGGGAGGAGTCATGTTGTGATTAGGGGAGGAGTCAAGTTGTGATTAGTGGAGGAGTCAAGTTGTGTTTAGGGGAGGAGTCACATTGTGTTTAGGGGCGGAGTCACATTGTGTTCAGGGGAGGAGTCACGTTGTATTTAGGGGGAGTCACGTTGTGATTAGGGGAGGAGTCAAGTTGTGTTTAGGGGAGGAGTCAAGTTATGTTTAGGGGAGTAGTCAAGTTGTGATTGCAGGAGTCAAGTTGTGATTGCAGGAGTCAAGTTGTGATTGCAGGAGTCAAGTTGTGATTAGGGGAAGAGTTAAAGCCCCACTGGCATGTTTTTTTAATTTTCATAAAATTGCTCAAAGAGGAGAGGAGTCAAGTTGTGATTATAGGAGTCAAATTGTGATTGGGGATCAGTTAAGTTGTTATCGGGGGAGGTGTCAAGTTGTTTATGGGAGGAGTCAAGTTGTGTTTATGGGAGGAGTTAAGTTGTGTTTAATGGGAGGAGTCAAGTTGTGTTTATGGGAGGAGTCACATTGTGATTAAGGGAGGAGTCAAGTTGTGATTAGGGGAGGAGTCATGTTGTGTTTAGGGGAGGAGTCACGTTATGTTTAGGGGAGGAGTCAAGTTGTGTTTAGGGGAGGAGTCAAGTTGTGTTTAGGGGAGGAGTCAAGTTGTGACTGCAGGAGTCAAGTTGTGACTGCAGGAGTCAAGTTGTGACTGCAGGAGTCAAGTTGTGATTGCAGGAGTCAAGTTGTGTTTAGGGGATGAGTTAAAGCCCCACTGACATGATTCTTTAATTCTCATAAAATTGCTCAAAATATATATATTTTATCATTTATATATGTTCATTTTTGCAAACAAAATGATAAATCACTTTAATTTTGCTTTAAAAGAGATTTTGAACTTCAAGCCGTGTTTAATCCGGGGAAATCCGATTACACACGAACGCACCATCTGTGACGTAACACCAGGCAGAGCTCTGGGCTTGCCACAGTGTGCGGGTATGAGCAGCTCGACATGAAGGTAAGTCTGATACAGCATCAGACCTAAAATAGATCCTGTTGTTTCTTGTTCCATCACCCAAACTAATTTCTGCTTCCCAAAATGAAGACAAATAGCTCAAATCTTCACATAGATTGCTAAATTCATCGGGTTTTAAATTGGCCGCAAAAGAGACGAGAGCCCTCAGCCTCACACTACGTCACAGATGGTGCGTTCGGATGTAATCGGATTTCCCATGATTAAAAACGGCTTGAAGTTCAAAATCACTTTTAAAGCAGAATTAAAGTGATTTAATATAATGTCACATTTATTAGCAAAAACGAACATATTTAAATGATAAAATATATATATTTTGAGCAATTTTTTGAATACTAAAAAAATCATGTCAGTGGACCTTTAAGTTGTGTTTAGGGGAGGAGTCGATTTGTGTTTAGAAGAGTCAAGTTGTGATTGCAGGAGTCAAATTGTGATTGGGAGGAGTTAAGTTGTGATCAGGGGAGGTGTCAAGTTGTTTATGGGAGGAGTCAAGTTGTGTTTATGGGAGGAGTCAAGTTGTGTTTAGGGGAGGAGTCAAGTGGTGATTAGGGGAGGAGTCAACTTGTGATTAGGGGAGGAGTCATGATGTGTTTAGGGGAGGAGTCAAGTTGTGATTAGGGGAGGAGTCAAGTTGTGATTAGGGGAGGA
>JBBPBX010053412.1:0-23850 GCA_038048925.1 Garcialebias charrua | reverse complement strand
CAACTGCTCCAGCAGCTGCACAGACACACAGAGGGAGCTGCCGCTGGAGTTAAACATTTCTAAAGGATTCTTGTTGATAAGAAGCATAATAACATCCCGTTCAGATCACAATGACAGTAAAGTACAGGAAAAGGTTATGTAACACACACACAATGTAGTAAAATAATAGAGCACTGTAAATGCATTTATATGCACTCATTCAACAGTGTCAGAACAAAAACAAAAGTTTTTTTTAGGTGAGCTAAAAGCTAATGTGCACAATCTGTTTGTGCATATGTTGACTATTTTTAAGGTTAACACAAATAAAGACAAAGTTGGGCTGCTTGCTACATTTTTATTTATTTATTTATTTTAGTGCTTCCCTCGAGCAGCTACTCATCAAAATGAAAAGTTACACAAAATGAATAAAATATTAAAAGGCTGACATAAAACACTTTAACATTTTTATTATAGGGAATCAAACTAATGAAAACAGTTGTGATGAGTGACAGCTGTTCACAAAAGTGGTCATTTAAAAAAATAGCTCACAATAATGAATTTGATGAGCTGTAACCTGTGTTGGACCATGCGTAGGCAAACCTACACATGGTCCAGTATTTGACTTTAAGAAGAGGACAAATGCAAATTTTAAATATGTTTTACGATTTATTAAGAGGAATGAAAACACACTTAAATCTGAGTCACTTGCAATGAAATTACAACATAACAGTCCTACAGAATTCTGGAAAGAAATTAAAAGAGTCAATAATGTAAAAACCTCCTTGCCAACAAACATTGATGGTGCAAATGGACCAGATGAAATTATGCAATTATGGAAGGAACACTATCATGAACTGTTTAACCGTAATAAAAGTAATCCCTTTGTGATGAACGACATAGACAAACATGAAGATGTTACTATTTCTGCACAAGAAGTTGTGGATATTGTTATGAAGCTGAAAAATAATAAGGCATGTGGCGCGGATAAGATATCCGCAGAGCATTTAAAATTTGCAAGCAGGAAACTTTTTCCCTTGCTAGCCATTTGTTTCACTGGGTTTTTAATTCATGGCATTTTACCAGATTCTATACTGTCTGTGATTTTAGTGCCTATTGTTAAAAATAAGGCTGGTAAGATAAATAGCAAAGACAACTATCGACCTATAGCTCTAGCCAGTACTTTATCAAAGGTCTTGGAGAGAGCTATGTTAAACAGAATGGAGAAGTTTCTCCTGACATCCGATAATCAGTTTGGCTTCAAACCAAACCTTGGCACTGATATGTGCATTTTTGCTCTCAAGGAGATCTTGGATCTATACAATAGGCATAATACCACAATTTTTACGTGTTTTATAGATGCTTCAAAAGCATTTGATTATGTAAATCATGGGAAATTGTTTTATAAATTGCATGAAAGAGGAGTACCAAAATATCTTTTAAGAATCTTAGTGTATTGGTATGCTCACCAGTCTATGTGTGTAAAATGGGGAAAATCTGTTTCATCGTCTTTTTATGTGAGTAATGGTGTGCGACAAGGCAGCATTTTGTCTCCTTGCTTTTTTAACGTGTATATGGATGATTTATCTAAACTGCTGAATCAATGTAGGACTGGCTGTTGGGTTGGTAATAGAACCATCAACCACCTAATGTATGCTGATGATCTTGTTATATTTTGTCCATATAGTGCTGGTCTGCAGCAACTGTTAAGAGTTTGCTCTCAGTATGGATTGGACTTTGATATCAAATATAATGCAATAAAAAGTATCATCATGATTATCAGGAGCAAAGAGGACACTAAATTATCTTTCCCTGACTTCACTCTGTCTGGCAACATCCTCCAAGTCAGTGAGGAGGTGAAATACTTGGGACATTACATAACCGCTGACCTGTCTGATGACAGGGGCATTTACAGGCAGCGTTGTATGCAATATGTACAAGCTAATGTGCTTCTTCGGAGGTTCTCTATGTGCTCAGTGTCTGTAAAAACTGCACTCTTCAAAACATATTTTACCCCAATGTACACTGCACACCTGTTGCGGCATTACAGAAAGAGCAGTGTGCATAAACTACAGGTGGCATACAATGATGGCATGAGGATGCTGCTTAAGGTGCCGCGATGGAGTAGTGTCAGCCAGATAATAATAATAATAATAATGTCACATTTTTGTCATCTGTGTATGTTTCCATACAAGACGAAATTTGACTCTGCATTTAACCCAATCACCACCAGGTGGGGCAGTGGGCAGCTATAGAAAGTGTGCCAGGGAGCAATTGGGATGAGGTGTGCTGCTCAAACACACCACAAGTTATGCCGTGACTGGGGTTTGAACCTGGGTCCTTCGGGTCCCAAGTCGGTTCCCTTGCCACTACACCATCTTGGCCCTTGATGTTTGCAAACGCCAACGTACCAACTTGTGCAGCTGTGCTTCGTAACCTTATGTACAGATGTATGTGTAGGCTAACAAACTCTGCAAATAGCATCATCTATACTCTGACCAAATCCGTACAGAGCTCGGTTAGGTTCTATTCAAGTCTGTGGAATCACTGGCGCCTTAAATTATTTGGCAATGGATAAACATTCTATTTTTACTGTGTCTTGTTGATTTTATCTTTTTTATTTTTATTTTTATTTTTGGTGGTTGTTGTTTTGTTACTATGGACAATAGACCCCTTTCACGGCTCGTCATCAACCCTGGAAATATACCGGAAGTAGCCATCTTGGCGACATAGCTGTGTTAGCCTCAAAGCTATTGTAGTGGTGCGTCGCGTCTGGTCACACAAAATCAAAAAATGGTGAATTATTGTCGTGTCCATGGCTGCCACAATCGGTCAGATTGAGAGAAAAAGCCTTCTGTTTTACAGATTACCACTCGTGATCACAAATCAAGGTGAAGTAACTCAGCAATTATCAGAGGAACGTCGACGTCTGTGGCTGCCAGCCTAAACCAGAACTTGGATTGAAAAACACTGAGCAACATCCGAATTTGCTCTGCACACTTTGTGTCAGGTAATATATTTCTTACAGTAGATTATAGTGAATTAGGGCATTACACGAATCATAAGTTTATTGAGCACGAGGACAGACCTTTGAAACACCACCTCCCTTTCTCTGTTCAAGACAGCCCTGAAAACACATCTCTTTAGACTAGCTTATTTACTAAATGTATTTTATATTATATCATCCTTATGTATTTTATATTTCAATTTGTCACTGATAATGTTTGAACTGTATTGGTTTGTTAAGTGTCCTTGGGTGTCCTGAAAGGAGCTTTTAAATAAAATGATTATTATTATTACAATCCTTTAACTGTGCTGCATAAAATGTACATGGAACGTTACAATTTTTTTTGTTGAGTTATTTGTTTTTTACTTGTTAAGCTTTCAGTTGTTGAGTTGTTTATGCTGATTATTCAAAATTCATAAGAGCACTGTCATGACATGTCATGACAGTAACATGACACTCATGACAAGAGCACTGTCATGATAAACTACACACCTAGCTCTCAAGTTGAAAAGCAAAAAATACGTACAAACACTAAATATGTAAGAAGCACATACAATAACCTAAATTAACTGTTCTTGTGTTGTTTGACAACTGACAATCCGGTGCTATGTTGTAAATCCTGTTTTGAAATTCATATGCATATTAACACACCAATTATTTACAACTTCATTTAAGTAATTTTTATTTTATTATGTTTTTTCTTTTCTTAGGCAGACGTGCTCCATTGTACAGCAAGGATGATCCAGACTGGGTGCCTTCACTGAAGACGTGTGCTGCAGAGTGCAGTTGGTGCTGATGGTGGATGACATCTGGCAGCAGAACGTTTCAACCGACGACAAAAAAGAACTAAAAAAAACATGGCAAATAGCACATGTTAGAATCCATGTTGAACGTGTCATAGGCTGTGTTAGACAAAAATACACAATCTTGAATGGCCCTCTACCTATTGATTTTCAAACATGTAGATATCCAGAAAAAGTTGCATTAATCGATATGATTGGCTTTGTGTGCTGTGTCTTGGTTAATCTGTCAACACCTTTGGTGGGTTATGAGTAGCTGCATGAATTGTAAAAAGAACAAGTGGATAGAAGTTAAGAGTGATAGCTGATGTGAACCTTTTTTATTTTACATTGTTCCACCTTTACTTTGAACTTGTTTTTGCAAATATGGGGCAGACATGATTTTTCATTCACTGCACTCTTTATTTGAGCATGAATTACTATATCATTACTGTTTATGTATTGATTTGATGAATGTAATTTTGATTATGCTTTTTCTGTAATGGATATCACACAGACGTGAGCAAACAAGACGACTTACATATTACAACATATGTTTCACATAGTGGTGCTGATACTGTATATCTCAATTTCATCGATTTAGAAAACCTCTTTTAAACCGAATAAATGACATTATGTATCATTAACCATTTTGTTTGTGCACTTTTTGTATTGACTAGAAAATATTCTGCCAAACTCAAAGTAGTTATAAGGTAAAAAAGGTCTATATAAAGACAACCATTCGTACTATTATCTTAAAAGATAAATGTCTGCAGAATGCACCTCAAAGTTCTTACTGTAATTAGATTCATAGAGTAGCTGTTATTTATATAATTTGTGTTGAAACACTGTACAAGAGTTGAAAATTTTGAATAACACTTGTCAGCCATCATTGTACTTCACATGTTTATTTAAAAAATATGTATTGAGGTAGTTCTGCACAGAGCTTCTATAAGATGAACTGAAACACACATTTACACATTTAGTCTGGATTAATAAGGAAAATCAAGGCATTGCTCTCTGGAACCGCTCAGATCTGGTTGATCCAGGGATCAAATGTAGCTTAAAAAACAGGGATCTAAGATCATTTTGACAAAATTTGCTTCAATCCTCAGACTGATGTGATGAGTCACATACATTTACAATAAGAATACATAGCTAGTGTGTGTTTAAAAACACACCCAAAATATATTTATATGTACACACACAAATTAAAAATTAAATATAAATCACCAAACACCAAATAATTCACAATGTCTGCGTAGGTCACAGCTGGTAAGGTCTTCTCATCTTCTGACATGTTGGACAGCCGGTATGGGTCTTAGCTGCCAATTATTTGTATTTTATCCAAATAACGTTCCTTTGCTGCAGGCTGAAGCTGGTCCACATACTCTCTGGCAGCTTCTGTCTTCTTTACAGAGGTTTGTTTTCCAGACAACAAGGTCAAATCAGAAATAAAACTGGAGCTCTGACTTCAACTACTGTGTGTTTACAGTGCGAGTATCTCCAAAATGGCGGTGCTTCCGGTATTGCGCAATCCGTGAAAGGGGTCTATATGCGTCTGAAATAAAGTTTTGATTGATTGATTGATTGATTGATTGATTGATTGATTGATTGATTGATTGATTGATTGATTGATTGATTGAAAATAAAAAAACATTCGTACACACAAAAAAAAAATCACATACCACTTCCGGTTTGGCCTAACGAAATTCCGTTTTTTCACGTTTTTTTTTTTTTTAATTTTTAAAAAATATATATAATTTCATTTTTTTAATGTAATTCCATTTTTTTTCAATCGTTCGTTTACACTTAAGGGCCACTGTAGTTTTATGATTTGGTAGTTCATTACTTTTATGGTATCTGTTGATTTTATAGTTTTTTATGCTTATATGTGTTAGTGTACAGCACTTTGGCCAACTGTGTTGTTTTAAAGTGGTTTATAAATAAAGTTGTATTGTATATTGTTGCTGTAGTGTACTGTACCTTCCCTGCTCTTCAACCCAACACATACCCAGTCAACGCAGGTACATGCACTTAACTTATCACAGTTTGGACAGGCATAAAATTGATTTTAAAACACGACGACAACTGTGGCTGAAGGCAAAACAGTGACAAGTATCATAAAAAGCATTTACAGAAAAAAAGGGGGGGGGGATGAGTTGAAATACATGATGAGCAAGAATAGCGAAGGAGAAGCAAGGTGAGAATCCAGGAGACAAGGGAGAAAGATGCTAAGAGAGATAGAGGAGAGATGAGAGACATGATAACACAATGGACGCCTGAAGGACGCGTGTACTTCGATAACAGATGCCATCAGAGAAGATGCTATCGCCTCTTCTATCACTCAGCACCACACACTGGTAATGGACAGCAAATAGAGCAAAAGTTGTGTGTGTTGTACACTATACATGTACGTGTGTTTTACATGCATGAATAAAAATTGTTCCTTGTTTGTCTTGACTCCGGAGCCTCTTCTTACCTCAACATTTCCCTTTTTATTCACACTACATCTGTCTTTTTCCTGCCGAACCCGCTTTCAAGCCATTATGTGGCTATTACAGTATATCACAAATGACTCATTACAGAGAACAAGGGAGCGAGCGGGAGAGGAAGTGGAGGGTGGTGGGGGTGGGAGAATTATTTAATTGAATGAAATCATTTCTCCAAGTTGGCAAACTGGTTCAAGTGTTATTAAGTTGTTCGCGGGTGCGCATTAGCTCTCTGTCTCCCTCTGAAAATGTTGGTAACAAAAGAAAATTGTCACCGGCTAGATGTGTTCTGGGGCTCGTCAGACCCTTTCACTCTCAAATGTGCGCACACACACACCCTCTCAGGCACATCCATCAGCCAATCATGTGGACAGATGGGTCATCAGCTCTCTAATTGTCTGATTGGCTGAAATCATCAGCAAAGGATGCACCGGGCGGTTAGATGACACATTAGGTTTATCTATGTAAACAGAGTATGCAAGTGTGCATTTATTTTCCTCGTATGCTTTTCTTTATTACCGGCAGAAGTGGGAAAAGACAAAGACAGTTAAAACAATGAGAAAAAGTTGGACTAGGCCTTTTCTCCCCTCCAGAAGTGTTAGAAAGCAGGACTGTGTGTGCTTTTATTTATTTATTTATTTTTATCCACACAGAAAATGAGCCAAGACACATTAGAGCACATCTGTCCACTCCACACCCACTCCTCATATACCCCCTCATTCCTATTCTGAAGAGGTCTCTCTTTGTGACTGTCCATGCATCCAAATTTTCCCTTCAATGAGTTAATCTGCACTGGGCGTCTGTAAATTCTAAAGAGGACGTAGGTCATGAGGATCTTAAACTTTTGACTTTGAAGACAACCTTGTGTATCTAGGATTATTGAGTAGCAAAATCTTTGAACGCTTGCTTGAGCTGGAATTTTTTTAATGAGTTTAAATGGCGTTGTATAAATCTTACTGCTAACCTACATAGCCCTCAACAACCTAGCTCCACCTTATACTACAGGTCTTATTGTTCCATATTTTCCCAACAGAGCACTTTGCCCTTAGACTGCAGGTTTTCTTGTGGTTCCTAGAGTTTCCAAAAGCAGAATGGAGGAAGATCTTTCAGTTATCAAAGTCAAAGTCAAAGTCAACTTTATTGTCAGATCTGCAATATGTACTGTACAGGACATACACAGGACCGAAATTGCGTTTCTCTCAGTCCCTCGGTGCAACAGTAAACATCTAAACATTGAAACACTGAAACATATAATAATAGACATAAGCATAAAATAGTAAAACTAACACTGTCCTGAGTTTTTTGCATAGTGGTATAAGAGTATGAAAATTTACACCAACTCTAAAACTAAAACATTAAACATTTAATGAACATAATACTGTCCTGAGTTTTTGCATACTAGTATAAAAAAAGAGTATAAAAAGTATAACTAAAATAAACTAAAGGTTTCTAGCATTGACATTTGCAAAGTGGCAAAGCAGCGTATGAGTTAATGTACACAGTATATGTATGAGGTAGTAGTTGATGTTGTTATAGAGGCAAAAAGTGGCATATGCAGTAAGGCACATTGGGCATCCCTAAATAAGACCGTTCAGAGCACACTGTATATGTATCAGCAGTGGTGTAGATATTAGAGTAGTGTAAATGTAAACAGTAGTAATTACATGTAAGCAGTAGTAAAAAAAGTAAACAGTATTAATAAATGTAAACAGAGAATGTAAACAGTATTATGATTATAGGCAGTGATGTAATACAAACATTAGTGCAAGTATGAGAAGTAGTGCAAACTGTATGAGCACATGACCGAGAGTTTAGTGAATAACCCGTTTGATGACACAGAGTCCAGTGTTAAAATCTTTGTGTTTTGTGGTAATGTGTGAGAAAGTTTTAGTGTTAAGGCAGTTCAAATGGGAGGGGGGGCAGAGCAGGCAGAGTGTTTAGCATCCTGACTGCCTGATGAACAGAGCTGTCTCTCAGTCTGCTGGTTCGAGCCTGGAGACTCCTCAGTCTCCTTCCTGATGGCAGCAGTCTGAAGCAGCTGTGTAGTGGGTGTGTGGGATCACCTGCCATGCAGTGGGCTTTCCGAGTGAGGCGTTTGCTGTGTAAGTCCTGCAGTGAGGGGAAGGAGGTGCCGACTATCTTCTCAGCTGCTCTCACAATGCGCTGGAGGCTCTTGCGGCAGGATGCAGTACATGCACCAAACCACACAGTGATGCAGCTGGTCAGGACACTTTCTATGGCACCTCTGTAGAAGGTGCTCATGATGGGGGTTGAAGCTCCAGCCCTTTTCAGCTTGCGGAGAAAGTAGAGACGCTGGTGAGCCTTCTTTGCCAGTGCTGCAGTGTTCCTGCTCCAGGACAGGTCCTTCGAGACGTGCACTCCCAGGAACTTGGTGCTGTCTACTCTCTCCACTGCGGTGCTGTTGATGGTCAGAGGGGCATGCTGGGCATCCCTCTTCCTGAAGTCCACAACAATCTCCTTTGTCTTCTCCACGTTGAGAGTGAGATTGTTGTGTCCGCACCACAAGGCCAGGCGGCTCACCTCGTTCCTGTAGTCCGTCTCATCGTTGTTGCTGATGAGACCCACCACTGTTGTGTCGTCCGCAAACTTGATGAAGTGGTTGGAGCTGTATGATGGTGTGCAGTCGTGTGTTAGCAGGGTGAATAGAAGGGGGCTCAGCACACATCCTTGTGGGGCCCCTGTGTTCAATGTGATGGTGCTAGATGTGTTACTCCCGACTCGTACTGTCTGTGGTCTCCCGGTCAGGAAGTCTAGCAGCCAGTTACACATTGAGGTGTTCAGCCCCAGACTGTCCAGTTTAAGGATGAGCTGTTGGGGGATGATGGTGTTAAATGCCGAGCTGAAGTCGATGAACAACATTCTAACATAGGAGTCCTTCGTGTCCAGATGTGTGAGAGCTGTGTGAAGGGCAGAGGAGATGGCATCGTCGGTTGAGCGATTAGGTCGGTATGCAAATTGGAAGGGATCCAGGGAGTCAGGGAGGACAGATGTGATGCTTTTCATGACTAGCCGTTCAAAGCACTTCATCAGGATGGGGGTGAGTGCTACTGGGCGATAGTCATTGAGGCATGCGGGCGTTGCCTTCTTTGGGACAGGGATGATGGTGGTGGCTTTGAAACAGGTGGGGACGATGGCCTGGCTCAGTGAGATGTTAAAGATGTCCGTGAAGACCGCTGCGAGTTCCCCTGCACAGTCCTTCAGCACACGACCAGGTATGTTGTCAGGACCAGAGGCCTTCCGGGCGTTAATCTTGATGAATGATCGCCTTACGCTGTCTGAGGACAGCGTCAGCACCTGGCCATCAGGAGAGGGGGGGAGTTTATGTGCTGGTGTGCTGTTACTTGCCTCGAACCGAGCAAAGAACTCATTCAGTTCATTCAGCGCAGAGGCTGAGCTGTCACAGGTCTGGGGGGGTGGTTTGTAGTTTGTGATGGTCTGTATTCCCTGCCACAGACTGCGTGTATCCCTGCTGTCCTTGAAACGGTGAGCTATTTTCCCAGAATACTGCCTTATCAGGCTCCTCTCTTGTGGAACCAACTTCCAGTTTCTGTCCGTGACGCTGACACATTGTCCAGTTTTAAGACTGGGCTGAAGACTTTACTTTTTGATAAATCCTATAGTTAGGGTTGGCTTGGGTTTCCTCAGCTGTCCCTTATGGTACATCCAGACCGAACGCGATTTCAACTTCAAAAAAGCTCAACACGCACGCAAGTGGACGCACTTTGTGTCCAGACCAAAAAGCCAGAAGCGAAACTACCCAGAAAACTGCTGCGCAGGGTTGCCAGATAAAAATTAATTAATCATCTAGTACTGTTGCTTATTTTTTTTTTTTTTTTACCCAAACTGTCATATTTGCTGCGTGAGGGTCTGATAAGATTAATAATGTGTTGAGTTTAGTGAACATTTGCACTGAAAAGGGGTAAAAATAAATAAATAAAAAAATAAAATTCATGTTTATCTGGCAACCCTGCTGCTGCGGGGGTGTGGGGGAGGAGCTTACCGGTGTACCGAGTCGTCAATGCACTCCGCGAGGTGAGGAGCTCTTTATTTCTGTCTCTGTGGAGCAGACTTGACTGGTTGTGAAGGAATTGTCGCGAACACACAGCTACAATGAGTTTCTCTTCCATATTCCATGACTCCGCGGGTTTTTTCTGTGTTCCACAAACAATACGTCACATGCGCAATGGTTTCCGCGTCACTGGTTTCCGCGTCACATAGGGACTCTCCCCCTGACCCCCTCTCTTCTCCCCCGACTCTCCCTGATTGGTTGACACACCAACCAATCGGGTAGAGTTTGAGCGGCGTTTGAAAGTTGAACGGCGAAATCTTCAGCATGTTGGAGGCGTGCTTTGGAGGTTGACGCGGGTTCACGTGCACGGAAATCGCTCTCAGCACGCTCAACACGCACGCGACGTGACGCAAGACGCCAGGAGGCTGCTGGAGGTGCGTCCACCATAGACTTTGCATGTAAACTGGACGTTCCTGCAGTAGAAAACACATTCGGTCTGGATTCACCATTAGTTATGCTGCTTAGACTGCTGGAGGACAAACTGACCACATTTTTTCACTCTGCTACTGTCTTTACTCACTCTGCTCAACCTGTTTTGTACTGTATTTGTAATTATTTGTTTCTATCCTTGATGTGTTTTTGTCTTTCAGGTTCACCTACACCTATATCTGGACCTACCATTCTGTGTATGTTTGTCTCTCCTTTCTGTTCCTCTCAAACCAGCCGGTCAAAGCAGTTGGCTGCTTGTCCTGAGCCTGGTTCTGCTGGAGGTTTCTTCCTGTTAAAACAATAGTTTTTCCTTCCCACTTTTGCCATTGTGCTTGCTCAGGATGGGAGACTTTGATGAAGTGAAGATTCAACATTCTGGCTTCCTTAGTTTTCTATGTATGTGAATCAATGGCGGCCGGCCAATAGGGGGCGCTATTCACCATTTTACATTGAAGACTTAAAAAATAAAAAATAAAAAATGAAATGATAAAATAAAAATATTTTGAAATATATGCATATCTGTTTATTGTTGTGCAGGATGAATATTTTATGAGTAATGATGAGTTATATGAGATTTACCTGACTAAATAAAGGTTGAATGAATGAATGAATATTGTTTGTTACGAAAAAACTTTTCTGATTGGTGACATATTTCCGGTTCTGGGGGGCGCATGAATCCTATCCATAGACTCTCGTTATAAATGGCGCATGCGCAGTTATTCCACAATGTTACAAAATAATGGGAATATGCTGGGCGCAGATTTCTGCACCCTGGACACGTCCAACGTGAGCTGTACCTACCGATCTAGCCTGGCCCTCGCCATTCCTACGCAGCTCCGCTCAATTCTCATTTCCCTTCACTGCTGGGTCTGGGACTTGTCCCATAGACAAGGATATCTCCGGTAGGTTTTGACCGGACCAATCAGAGAACAGAAGGCGGAGTTTTGAACGACGTCGACTGACGTCGTCATTCAAAATGGCTGCCGCCACGAAGGAATTTTCAATAAAACAAGGTAAAAAACTATTATTTCTCTGCTGATAAAAAATGTATTTCTTAGCTAACGTTATATCAGAAGTGTTCCTGAGCAATCAGAGAGCAGAAGGCGGAGTTTTGAACGACGTCGACTGACGTCGTCATTCAAAATGGCTGCCGCCACGAAGGAATTTTCAATAAAACAAGGTAAACTATTATTTCTCTGCTGATAAAAAATATATTTCACCGCTGACGTTATATCAGAAGTGTTCCTGAGCTTAACAGTTCCTAAATCAATTCACGAAATGGTCAAATCTGCTGGATTTAAATAGTTTCGGTTTGACATTTTCCAAACAGCCTCGGGTGCGCTACGAAAATAAATGATAAAAAATCGAATTTTATCTCAAATGTTTCATCTAGGCCAACAGTCAGTAAATTAGAGACATATAATTACACACTGGTAGCAGAAAAAATATCCACCGAGTGGTTTCTGAGCTTTTTATCTGAATAGCCTGGACCTCGCCAGGCTAAACTAACAAAACTCCGCCTTCTGTTCTCTGATTGGTCCATTCAAAAATCTAACGGAGAAATCGCTGTCTATGGGAGAGATGCCAGACCCTAGTACAAAGCGAAGTGAAGGACATGGGTCTGGTATAAACCAGGCTACTACCGATCATGTGCTTCCAGTCTTTTTTTTTTTTGTCTGGGAAATGAGCCGTGCAGTGACTCAAGCAGACTGGCTGCAGGTAGGTTTTAAATAATTGAAAGCCCTTTATCTAATGCCTATTTGCCATTTCTGACTGATATGCCTCTCAACTTTTAGATGGATCTGTTTGTGAAAAAAGCCTTCAGCTGACTGCAAGTGGGAACTGGTGACTTTTTTTTCTTTGTTTGTTTGTGGAGTTAGGATGCCATCGCTAGCCTCCGGGTTATTGTATTGGACTCTGTTGGCTACATTTATTTCAATTTGCTTATAAAAAATTATCAAACATCGAGAGGAGCCAGTTGAGGTGGCTCGGGCATCTGGTTAGGATGCCTCCTGGACGCCTCCCTGGTGAGGTGTTCCGGGCATGTCCCACCGGGAGGAGACCCAGAGGAAGACCCAGGACGCGCTGGAGGGACTATGTTTCTCGGCTGGCCTGGGAACGCCTTGGGATTCCCCCGGAGGAGCTGCTCCAAGTGGCTGGGGAGAGGGAAGTCTGGGCCTCCCTACTTAGGCTGCTACCCCCGCGACCCGAACCCGGATAAGCGGAAGAAGATGGATGGATGGATGGATGGATGGATGGATGGATAATAATTTTATATACTAAATGGCACTGGTGGTGTTTTACTATTTCTTAACACTGTATTGATCTGGAGAATGAAAACAAAGCCTCTTGCAAGGAACTAGCTCCTATTAACATTGAAACATCTGAGGTACATTGATATGGTGAAATGCTATATATGCTAAGGTGCATTAGGACCTTTAAAATTAGGAATATTTAAGAGAACTGGTACTTAAAAAAATAGCTTGATTCTATTTATACAGGTAGTCCCCGATTTACGAGCGAGATCCGTTACAACGAGGCGCTCGTAAACCGGAAATCTCGTAATTTGGAACGGCCGCCATTTCTCTCGTAAATCCGGAAATCCGCTCGTAAATTGGAACGGTTTTCGCTAGCGCGACTAAAAACACTCTATTTTCATCTAAAAACTACTTTTGAGTGCATAAAAATGATCGGAAACGTGTGTTTATATGCTTAACTAACTAACTGTAGTGAAAAAACACATGAAAACTCAGTATTTTTTTCGTTTTTTCCAAAAATTCGCAGCTCGTAAGTCTGGAACCTCGCAGATCAGAGCGCTCGTAAATCGGGGACTACCTGTATTATGAACCTGTATTACTAAAATTTTTATATAATTTATTTTTTTGTATATTTTTTTGTTTGTTCTTTGTTGCTTTAGTAAGTCAAATTGGTTCTTCTCATCCTGAGCATTTAATTGTTCTGTTGACCTTGTGTTAATCTGCATTTGATAAATAAACACGATTTGAACTTGGAACTTTTTTACAGAACATGCTTTATTGGTGTCTAGAACAAGTGTATTTATCTCCGGATGAAAAAGTTAAACACAATCCTGTTGGATTACAAAACCAGATGGAAGATAAAAATAAACTTCCTTGCGTGATAAAACAAAAATTTTGTTGATAGAAGCTGAGAATTTAGACATCTAAACTACAAGGATGTTGATGGCTTGACCTGAAGACAAACCTAAAAGACAAATAAAGATCAAATATGACAAACACACTGAGAAGAAATGGGAAGAAACAACTTTTATTCCTTGAAGGAACAGATCACTCACTGCCTTGTTTTAAACAAATGTGACCTATGTTAGCACTCAAAGCATGTACTGGAAATGACGCTCAGCTACTACCACAATAAGTTTTAGCTCAATTAGTATAAAAATTGACTAAGATGCAGCTATCTTTGTGTCTACTAAAGTTCAATAGTTGTGGCAGCTATTTTGAATCTGTGTGACTTCAACTGTTAATTAGCTCTACTTGTACATCCAAAGAATACTGCTTGGAAGTTTCACTAAAATCTGCCCAGTAGTCTGACATTTTTTAACAGACTAACACGCATACACAGACAATTACATGATCGCCCACCTTTCATGCCAGTAAAAAATTAAAATAAATAGGGCTGTTGATCAGTTGATAAAAATTAACTAATTAATCGCAAATCTGAATAAAAAATATGTATAATCGTGATTAAAACATTTCAAGCCAACTTATAATAAAGATGGATTCATTCATTAATTGTCATTATTAATTTTATTATTTTGTTTTTACTTTGACACAATGTATAAAATGTTTTGGGGGAGTGTTTTGGTGGGCCTGTGATCGGAAGATCGCCGGTTCAAGCCCCGGTACAGACGATATCAAAAAATGTCGGTGGAAAAAGGTGAAACACCCACACCTGCCTCCACCTTCATTCGTCCCACTCTGGGCCCATGAGCAAGGCCCTTAACCCCCACCATCTGCTCCCTAAAACAGGTTTCTCTCCTGAAAATGAGTTATCGTGGCTCAATGAGACTACCTGGATGAATAAAGGGTAAATAAAAAAAAAAGCTTTGAATTACACTTAGCAAAGAAAGTGCAAAACATAACTAAAGTGCATTGCAAACATTTATTTTGTGGTTTAAAACATTCACTGTTTGAAAAACAGTATGATATTTGTTCATGTTTGACATTAATATTTCAAGAATCTAACAATCAAACAAAACGAGACCACCAATAGCCAATATGGTTTCAGAATAAAAAATTCAACATCCATGGCGCTTGTGGATTTTATTGAACAAGTAACAACTGCTGTGGACCAAAAACAGTACTGTATTGTGTGAGTGTGTTTGTTGACTTAAAAAAGGCGTTTGATACAGTCGATCATAACATTCTTTTTGAGAAATTGTATAAATATGGTATCAGAGGATTGACTCTACAGTGGGTGTGCAGTTACTTAAATAACAGGAAACAATTTGTGCAGATAAATGATGTAAGATCGGATTACAGCACCATTACATGTGGAGTTCCTCAAGGATCTGTAATAGGTCCAAAGTTGTTCATCCTGTATGTAAATGATTTGGTTAAGGCGTCTAGTCTCCTTAAATGTGTTCTTTTTGAAGATGACACAACTTTTTTTGTTCTGGTATGAATATCGAACAGTTATTTAAATTAATGATGATTGAGTTTAATAAAATGCAAAATTGGTTTAGACTCAACAAAGTATTGTTAAATTTAGATAAGACTAATTATATGATATTTAGCAATAAATAAAAATATTGATGTTTCATTCAAGATTGACAATTCAGAAATCTGTAGAGTATATGAGGTAAATTTTTTGGGTGTCATCATTGATGATAAATTATCATGGAAGCAACACATAAATTCAGTTAAAATGAAAATATCGAAATCTGTTGCAATTTTTTATAGAGTCAGGTATCTACTGAATGATAAAGCTTTGTGTTTGTTGTACAATACAATTGTTGTGCCACATTTAATTTACTGTATTAATGTTTGGGGGAAAGCATGTAAATCAATTACAAAGCCCATTTTTATATTGCAGAAGAGAGTTATAAGAATTATCAAGGGTAAACATTATTGTCATCCATCAAATATATTATTTTGTGAATTGAAGTTTTTGAAGTTCCCTGATTTGATGGAATCAAGATGGCGGCTGGGTGGAGAAAACATACTTAGTCGAGCGCCTGCCAGTACTACCTCCAAAAGGAGTATTTGGAGAGTTTGTACTCGCAGTTTTTTACGCTGGATGTGCAGAGAGGAGCGCTGAAAAGCTGTGGATATTGGACTGGAACATGCGATCCAGAATTATGAATCTACAAGCCAACGTGTCCGTGAGTTTTTGCCGAGAGTTAGCCTAGCGTAGCTACAAACCGGGCTAATCAAAGCTAACCGAGCTGGGTCACCGAAACCGGGTGCCGTAGCTGCGGGCTTCGTGAACAAATAAACCGGAAAAATACGCTGGTTGTTACGAAGAAACGCGGGCCGGCACGCTGGATGTGCTTTGTTGCAGCGAAAGAATAAAACAAAGCTGGGAGTGGTGGCTACAGGCTACAAGCTAACGCTAGCCATGTGCTGCTGATAAAAAGCTAATGCGGCAAAACACCACAGAGTTGGGGATTATTGCTACGGGCTGATGATCTGAAGTCTGTGATCTGATCTGCAGTCTGTAAGCTGGTGAGGCCAGAGAGGCATTGGAGTGCTGCTGTGGGACAATAAATTACATCCAGGCCCGAGATGGACGAGAGCTGAGCTGAACTGGTTGCTGGTGGACGCTAGTGGTGGTGGTGGACGCTAAGCTGTTTGCTGTGGACGTGAGCAGAGCAGCAAGCTGGTTGCTGTTAGACGTGTGCAAAGCAACGAGCGAGTTGCTGTTGGATGGGAGCAGAGCAGCAAGCGAGTTGCTGTTAGACGTGTGCAAAGCAAAGAGCGAGTTGCTGTTGGACGGGAGCAGTGCAGCAAGCTGGTTGCTGTTAGACGTGTGCAAAGCAACGAGCGAGTTGCTGTTGGATGGGAGCAGAGCAGCGAACGAGTTGCTGTGAACGGAAGCAGAGCAACGAGCGAATTGCTGTTGGACGGGAGCAGAGCAACGAGTGAGTTGCTGTTGGACGGGAGCAGTGCAGCAAGCTGGTTGCTGTTGGACGTGAGCAGTTAGACGTGAGCAGAGCAACGAGCGACGTGAGCAGAGCAACGAGCGAGTTGCTGTTGGACGGGAGCAGTGCAGCAAGCTGGTTGCTGTTGGACGTAAGCAGAGCAACGAGCGAGCTGCTGTTGGACGGGAGCAGAGCAACGAGCGAGTTGCTGTTGGACGGGAGCAGAACAGCGAGCGAGTTGTTGTGGACGGGAGCAGAGCAACGTGCGAGTTGCTGTGGACGGGAGCAGAGCAGCGAGCGAGTTACTGTGGACGGACGGGAGCAGAGCAGTGAGCGAGTTGCTATGGACGGGAGCAGAACAGCAAGCTGTTTACTGTTGGACATGAGCAGAGCAGCGAGCGAGTTGCTGTGGACGGGAGCAGAGCAGTGAGCGAGTTGCTGTGGAACAGTGAATTTCTGTATCCAGACTAGAAGAAGCAGGCGAGATGAGTCCTGCAAGAAAAAAGAAACCGGAGTCGCCGAAACAGGAGTCGGTGAGTCAAAACTCGGTGGATAAAAATTTGGAGTTAATGGAGGAACTGAAAAAAGCAATAGACTTTCTCACTGGTGAACTTGCAAGTTTGAGAGCTGAGCAAAAAAACATTACTCAACTAGTAGAGAAGATGAATCAAATGAAAGCTCAGGAGATCATCAGAGAGGAACGATTAGCTCAATTGGAACAAAAGTGTGATGACATGGAACAATACATAAGAGGCGAGAATCTGGTAATTTCTGGACTCGAGCTTAAACGCCGGTCATTGGTAGATGTAGTTAGAGGCGATACCACGACTGAAGAAGGACCACCAGAACAACTGCAGTCTCTGGAGGATCAGGTAGTCACTTTCTTAAATAGCAAAGACATTAACATTAAACATGAAGACATTTCCACCTGTTACACACTGCCCAACAAAGCTAACAAACTTAAACCATCAGTAGTCGTCAGATTCATTGGAAGGAAACAAAGAAACAGGGTAATGATGCAGTCAAAGAAACTCACAAAAACTGATGTCTACATGAATGAACACCTAACTAAAAAAAACGCAAACATTGCACATAAAGCAAGGTTGTTGAAAAAGGAAAAAAAAATAACAAAAACTTGGACAAGAAACGGAAACATATGGATCAAAGTACATGAAAATTCTCAAGCTAAAATAATAAAAGATCTGAAAGACTTAGACACATTTAGATGAGCTCAAAAATGACAAATCACCAATCACTATCACATGTTCATACACAAAAAATTGACAAAGATGAACAAACAAACAAATACATTAAAACATGACAACAACAAACGAAGACTCAGAGTTTAAAATATACAATGATGAAGATGTGGTCGATGCAAACTTTTATCCTGCTATAAAAGACTGCGAATACTATAATGAAGAACAGTTTAATGACATCAATATAACAAATGGAGATCTCTCTATTATTCACATCAATAGTAGAAGTATAAATGCAAATATATCCAAAATAACAGATTATTTAAAACAGTTAAACAGAACTTTTACATTAATAGCACTGTCAGAGACATGGCTTAATGATGAAAACAAAAATAATGTTCACATCGAAGGATATGAATTATATCATTTAAACAGAAACAATAAAAAAGGTGGTGGAGTAGCTCTATTTGTCAAAAATGAAATAAAGTGTAGAATAAATAATGAAATGTCAATAATTGTTGACAATCTTATGGAAATAATAACAATAGAAATATTAAATGAAAATGCTAAAAACATATCCATAAGTTGTGTATATCAGAGTCAGAGAGTCAGAGTCAGAGAATCTTTATTGTCATTTGCACCGCATGTGGTACATGTGATGAAATGAGATTATGTACACAGGGTCCCAGTTACATTCAACAACAAAATGTAAGAGAAAAACAGTAATAACATCTAGGATTAACTAAGAAAAACATCAACTAGAAATACACTAAGCACTAATGTAATAGAAAAACAAAATCATTACAAACAGACAGCCGCACGAACATGAGTCTATATGAGCAAATGGTCACATATGAACACAGCAACAAGAAAACAGATCAGCATCAGCATGATGTGATATTTTGCAGTGTTTATTCTTATTATTTATTTATTCATGAGTCTAACAGCCTCAGGGTAGAAGCTGTTCCTCAGTCTAGTGGTTCTACACTTAATGCTCCTCAACCTCCTTCCTGAGGGGAGTGGGGCAAAAAGTGTGTGTGCAGGGTGAGTGGGGTCTTTCATGATGCAGGTGGCTCTTTTCCTGCATCTGGAGGTGTAAATGTCTGTGATAGAGGGGAGACTGACTCCGACAGACCTCTGTGCAGCCTTCACCACTCTCTGTAAAGCTTTTCTTTCCGCAGCTGTGCAACCTCCATGCCACACATTGATGCTGGAGCACAGGATGCTCTCCACTGCGCACCTGTAGAAGGAGGTGAGGACCGGGCTACTCAGACCAGCTCGTCTCAGTCGTCTGATAGAGTCTCTGACCTTTTTTGATCAGGCTGGTGGTGTTGTTGGTCCAGCTGAGGTTATCATTCAAGTGTACACCCAAGTACTTGTAGCTGGAGACCACTTCCACTGCAGATCCACTTATGTTCAGTGGGGTGTGGGTGTGTTTGTTCCTTCTGAAGTCCACAATCATCTCCTTTGTCTTCTTCACATTTATGTGAAGGTTATTGTCTTTGCACCAGCTCTCCAGGTGTTCCACCTCCTGCCTGTAGCTGGACTCATCATTGTTCGTGATGCAGCCCACCACAGCTGTATCATCTGCAAACTTTACAATATGACAGCCTGGATGGGTGGCTGCACAATCATGTGTGAGCAGAGTGAACAGAAGAGGGCTTAACACACATCCTTGAGGAGAGCCAGTGCTGAGGGTTATGGTGGAGGAGGAGAAGTTGTGGATCTTCACGGACTGAGGTCTGTTTGTTAAGAAGTCTGCGACCCAGTTACAAATGGAGGGGCTTAGTCCAAGTGTAAATAGTTTGTCCATCAGGGTTTGGGGGATCATGGTGTTGAAGGCAGACGTGAAGTCCACAAAGAGCATACGGACGTATGAGTCCTTCTGATCCAGGTGGGTGAGAGCAGTGTGGACCACAGAGGAGATTGCGTCCTCTGTTGATCGGTTCTCACGGTATGCATACTGATGGGGGTCCACGTTCATGTTGATGGATGTTTTGATGTGAGTCATGACCAGTTTCTCAAAGCATTTTGCGACTATCGGGGTGAGGGCCACTGGCCGATAGTCATTCAGGCCAGTCACTGTGGAGCTTTTTGGGACTGGGATGATGGTGGCAGTCTTCAGGCAGGTGGGAACTGTTTCCAGGGCAAGTGAGGTGTTAAAGATGTCTGCCAGCACATCGCAGAGCTGATCAGCACATTCTTTTAACACTTTCCCGGGAATGTTGTCCGGACCGGTTGCTTTGTGAGGGTTGATTCTCTTGAGACTACTCCTCACTTCTGCTGCGGTAACGCTGAGACGCTCTTCATCCGGTGGTGAGGTGAGTCTGGTGCTGGGTGGTCTGTTTGGGTCCTCAAAGCGTGCATAAAACCTGTTGAGGGCATCTGGCAGAGATGGATCTCTGGGGCATTGTTCACTCCTTCCTTTATAGTCTGTTATGCACTTTAATCCCCTCCACATGCTCCGTGGGTCTTGTGATGTGAACTGACCCTCAATTCTCTGTGCATACTTGGCTTTGGCCCTCTTGATTCCAGCAACCAGCTCGCTCCTAGTCCTTCTCAGCTCCTCTGAGTTTCCAGACTTGAAGGCAGTATTCCTGGCTGCCAGCAGGGTGCGAACTTCCGCATTTAACCATGGTTTTGTGTTTGGATAACATTTAACATATTTTTTGATGGAGACACTTTCTGAGCATGTGCTGATGTACCCTAGTACTGATGAAGAATATTGCTCAAGGCCAACTGATCCTCTGTTTTCAGCATCTCCTCTGAAGACACTCCAGTCTGTTCTTTCAAAACAATCTCTCAGCATGGGGCCACTGTCCTTGAGCCAGCACTTAACTTCCCTTTGTACTTTGTATATCGATCACCAGGATCAAATATAGAAATATTCACCGATAAAATCATACAACTATTGGAAAAGAGTTTTAATAAAAAAGTTTTCTTGTGTGGAAACTTTAATATTGACCTGGGAAATAAAACAGATTCAAATAACATCAGCACATTTCTAAATTCAATGTATAGTTTAAATCTTTATCCGTTAATATAACCAACAAGAATTACAACTCATAGTGCTACGATAATTGACAACATTTTCACAAATATAACAAATGGGGATGTGACAGGCGGTATCTTAACAACTGATTTAAGTGATCATTTACCAGTTTTCACTATCTACAGAGATGATCAAAACATTACAAAAGAAGTTACAATTAAGAAAAAAATAATAAACACATCAAAAAAACTATGGATCAATTAAAAGATGATTTACAGAAGCAAAACTGGAAGGACGTATATATTGATGATGTTAATAGATCATATGATGAATTTATGAATATTTTAGAAGCTCTGTATGAAAAGAATTGTGTGCAAAGAAATCGTAGAAAAAGAAATATTGTCGACCAACCTTGGATGACTAAAGGGTTGAGAAATGCTTGTAAAAAAATTACTTGTATTCATGTTTCTTAAAAACGAGAACACAACAAGCTGAAGAGAAATATAAAAAATACAAAAATAAATTGGTAATGATTATAAGAAAATGCAAGAAAGAATACTATAGTGATTTATTAAACAAGAGTAATGGTGACACTAAAACAACATGGCGAGTTATAAATGATGTTCTAAAAAGTCATAAAGCGAAAACGAACATTGCAAAATATTTTGTGAAAGATGACAAAGAAATACATGATGAGAATGATATCGTAAATGAATTTAATCAATATTTTGTAAATATTGGATCAAGCCTTGCAGCTAAAATACCAAAAATAGATAATAATGTGTGTCATTCAATTAAAAGCTGCACAAACAGTATTTTTCTTAATGGAACTAACAAAGAGGAAATTATGAAAATGGTAAAAAATCTCTCGGACAAGAGATCAAAAGACTGGGTGGACATGGATATGATGTTCGTAAAAGAAATAATGAGTTATGTTATTGAACCGTTTACATATATATGCAATTTATCTTTTTCAACAGGAATATTTCCAGATAACATGAAAGTAGCAAAGGTAATTCCTCTTTTTAAAAATGGTGATAAATGTGTATTCAATAATTATAGGCCAATATCCTTGTTACCACAGTTCTCAAAAATTCTAGAAAAACTATTTGTGACCAGATTGGATCAATTTATTGATAAACAAAATATTTTAAGTAGCAGTCAGTATGGGTTTAGAGGAAAAAAACTCTACATCAATGGCTCTCATGGATTTAATGGAACAAATAACTAATGCTGTCGATCATAAACAGTACTGTGTTAGTGTTTTTGTTGATCTAAAAAAAGCATTTGATACCATTGACCACACCATTCTCCTTGAAAAACTAAATAAATATGGTATTAGAGGACCAGCATTACAATGGGTATCTAGCTATTTGAAAGATAGAAAACAGTTTGTGCAAATAAATGATGTTAGATCTGACCTCCGTGATATCACTTGTGGAGTTCCTCAGGGCTCTGTGCTTGGACCAAAGTTATTTATTTTATATGTGAATGACTTGGTAAATGTGTCAGGACTTCTTAAATGTGTTCTTTTTGCCGATGACACCACATTTTTCTGTTCGGGTAAAGACATAAAACAGATTTTGGATATGATGAAAACAGAATTTATAAAAATACAAACTTGGTTCAAAATAAACAAATTATCTTTGAATTTAGATAAAACTAATTACATGATATTCAGTAACAAAAAGAGAATTGTTGACGATCCATTTGAAATTGAAGATGTTGTGATCTGTAAAGTGAGTGAAGTGAAGTTTCTGGGTGTCATCATTGATGACAAACTGACATGGAAACATCATGTAAATTCCATTAAAACAAAAATAGCTAGATCAATTGCAGTACTGTATAAAGTCAGGGATTTTTTAATTGATAAAGCTCTGTATATGTTGTATAACACAATCATTGTTCCACGTTTAATCTATTGTATTGAGGTTTGGGGAAAAGCGTGCAAAACAATTACAAAGCCTGTTTTTATTTTACAAAAGAGAGCTGTAAGAGTAATCACCAGAAAAATTTCAGTCACCCATCAAACACCTTGTTTCTTCAGCTAAATTTATTGAAATTCCAGGAATTGGTTGAATATAGTATTTTATCAGTTATGTATAGGGCTCATAATAACACATTACCTTTAAATATCCAAAGAAATTTTATAAAAAGACAAAGTTATTACAATCTCAAAGGGACAGAGATATTCATCAAACCACAATTCAGAACCAGCTTAAAGGGACGGTCTACCTCAATTCAGGGAGTTCGATTGTGGAATGCTCTGGAGAGTGATGTTAAAAATGCAAAATCAATGTATACATTTAAGAAAAAGGTCAAAAAGGACTTGCTCAAAAACTATATATGATGTAACTTAGTGTGTTTGTATATTACACTTATGTTGACTGATGATGTAGCTTAGTGTGTTGTGTATTACAGTTAGAAAAATTAAGTAGAGTTATTCTTTTGTGATGTAGTTTGTGTATTACAGTTAGAAAAATTAAGTAGAATTATTCATTTTGTGATGTAGTTTGTGTATTACAGTTAGAAAAATTAAATAGAATTATTCATTTTTGTGATGTAGTTTGTGTATTACAGTTAGAAAAATTAAGTTGAATTATTCATTTTCTTATGTAGTTTGTGTATTACAGTTAGAATGATGTAGTTTGTGTATTACAGTTAGAAAAATTAAGTAGAATTATTCATTTTGTGATGTAGTTTGTGTATTACAGCTAGATAAATTAAGTAGAATTATTCATTTTTGTGATGTAGTTTGTGTATTA